>JBCJKH010050454.1:0-32247 GCA_039877255.1 Loriculus beryllinus | reverse complement strand
TGTGCCCTGAAGATCCACTAATGTACATCAGTATGCTTCACTGATTTCCTTCACTCTGGTTACTGCAGGTTGTGTACTAGTAGTGTACAACCTGAAATTGTTGATATACATCAGCTTCATAAATAAATTATGTATAGATGAACATCTCATAGCAATATATTTTGTCAGTATCTTGACAATAAATTCTTCGTATTTATTTCTTCAATTTAGGTCATAGTAGCAGTATTAAAATTAGTAATTAATGTCATATTTCTTGTTTGTGGGTTGTGTGGAGGGCATAAAGAAACTCACAGGTAGTTGCCTGCCTTTTAATAGGAAATCTGCTTGTATGTATGAGGCAGAAATTCTTATCTAAGTATGACTTTATTTAACAAATTCCTAGAAAAAGCATTTAATTGTGCGAAAAGGGTAAAGTGATCAGTTGCACAGCTGCTGTTTAGATTTAAGGAATTCAGCATTTCTTTCAAGAGTCATGGAGTAGAATGGTGTCCTGGGATTCTTCTAGACTTGTTCTAGATGGTTATTTTTCCCTCTGATCCAAGTTCCTTAAATTTTTAATTTGCAACTGCAAGAGAATTTTGAGAGGTTTCTACATAGAGCAGTGGGTGGCCAAATCTTTCTAAAGTTGCTTCATGGTTATTTTAATATTAAGACGTTGAACATAGGCAGTATTTCAGAAGTAGATTATAACAAGGCACTGGGTGAATCTCAGTTGTTGTGTTCCAGATAGTTAATGAAGAGCAGATGTCAGCACTCTCTGTGGATGCCTTTTATTATTCTTGGCCTGTTTTCAAGCAACTGAGTTAAGTTAGTCTAGAAATCATTTAGGAAAAAAAGTTGCATGCTAATATCTTGTGCCACTTTTAAATAGAACTTTGTCCATACAAGTGTTGCTCACTTTTCAGCTAAGTGAAAATGTGTAGTATTAACTCATTCAAAACCTATTAAGTGGGTAAAAATCTACTTACATTTTACACATGTTTTGCTATACGCTTATTCCTCACTTCTGTCTTTTAGTGAAGATTCAAGTTGACAATAAAAATCTACAGAAGTGAGTTGTCAGGAGGTGAACCTTGTTTCATTGGTGCGATTTTCATTTCATTTCCTTCATGATTCTGCAAGTGTGTATTTCCCTGACAAAAGCGTATGTTTCAGGATCTGATTTTTTTTATTTGATTTTTTTTTACTGCTTTCCATATCCATAATTCTTACTCAGTTTTCAGGATTGTCTTTTGAAAAAGAAATGTTTCTTCTACTTTCAGGCTCATCTACTTCTAGTGATCCCATATGGTCTGGCCATTCACCACCACCCCATCAAGAAAACTGGGTCAGTTTTGCAGATACCCCACCAACCAGTGCTCTTTTAGCCATGCATCCTGCTTCTGTCCAGGTGTGACACTTTATTGGTATTTGATTTGCTTCATTCAGATTGATGTTGCAATTTATTTTTTTTTCTTTTTTTTTTAGTAATCTTCATTGCAGATGTTTACTGTGTATCTGTGCTGTAGTCTGTTCAGTGCTGTTTACCTAACAGATACTCATTGAGTTGACTTTAATTTGGAATGGTTAACTGAAAGCTCATTAAAAAGCCATCAGCAATTATGACTTTAAAGCATTTGTGTTCAGCTTTTTTGCATATGTGCCATACTTTTTTTTTCTGCTCTCATACCTGCAGTCATTCCTATTCATATGTATCAGTGTGCAAAATACCCTGTCATTATCCTGTAGACACAATCTGTGGATGGTTTCCTGCAGTTTTTAAACTACCGTGAGATTTAACTATGCTTTATTTTTTGAAGGCAAGAAGTTGAGAATTCATAGAAGCATTTTAGGTAGATAATACTGAGGAAAAATATTTCATTTCAGGACCAGACAACAGTACGAACTGTAGCATCAGCTACAACAACAAATGAAATTCGTAGGCAATCAAGTAGTTATGATGACCCCTGGAAAATAACTGATGAACAAAGGCAGTATTATGTTAATCAGTTTAAAACCATTCAACCTGATCTAAATGGATTTATACCAGGTAAGTTACTCTTTAAAAAATATAATTGTGGGTGTAGCAGTTCTGTTACAAAGACTTTGTTGTGTACTTAGGTTTGCATATCATTTTGAACAAAGTTGTTCATTTTACTTACTGTGTTCTAGTGAACTCCAGTGTAATTCAGGAAGGGACTTGAAACAAATTTTTTTCCTTCATTTAATCTTAGTAATTAGTGCCATTTTTCCAAAACCTTTGCTAAATAGCTCATCTCCTTTACCAAAACTCTTACTCTTCTAATGATTTAACTTGCTTTAAATATTGAAAGTCATTGTTGTAATTTTTCAGGGTCTGCAGCTAAAGAATTTTTCACTAAGTCAAAACTACCTATTCTTGAACTTTCTCATATTTGGTAAGTGTGATGTGTCTTTATTCAGGATAATTTAGAAAGATGGCATCTATCTGGCAGTCATTTAATAACCTACTTACTAGAAGATGTGAAGTGAAATTTCATTAGTCATACTTTGAGTATGTACTACAGTATGTTCAGTCCTACTCATGTTTATGCCACCATTACTTTAGTGGGCTTTAAAAGGTCTAGGCTGACATTAGTTACAAAGTATTTTGAGCTTTTGAAGAAATTTCAAACACTTAATTTGAGTGTTTTATTGCTAAAGATGCATTTTTAAGTAATTCCTTGCCTGTATTTATTTATTCAAGCTTAAGTTTAAATGAAATGTGCAAATGTTTTTGAATGCACTTAAGTAGGCCTGGATGACAAATTTAGCTTTGACTTGGTGCAAAGCTTATATTTTGCTGTATTCTGTAATTTGTACTGCATTACTGCATGCTATCATTAAATGGCTTACCTTGGCAGATTTCATCTTTGTGTGTACTGATTAGTAATTCAGTTGTTTTCCCATTTAAGATAAGCATTGCCTCAGCATTTTTGGCAAAAATGAGGGCAATAATATTATGTAGTACTGTCTTTAATGAGTTAAAAACCTTGAGAGATAAAAGTGGATTTAAATTATCTTTAAGCACTAAGAAATGTTATTAATGATAGCTCATGTTTGAAGAGTAAAGCATGTAGCACTAATATGAAGTATTTAATAGGGTAAAATGAACTATAAATTGCATTCTTTGATCTTCTAAGTAGCAAAACAGAAGTATGTATTTTGAAATAACATAACCATAAGAAATTTATACTAAGGTTTTTCTTTTTAGGGAACTGTCAGATTTTGATAAGGATGGTGCACTGACATTGGATGAGTTCTGTGCTGCATTTCATCTGGTAGTTGCTAGGAAGAATGGGTATGATTTGCCACAAAAGTTACCTGAAAGTTTAATGCCTAAACTGATTGATTTGGAAGACTCAACAGGTAAGATATGCATCAAGTTATATTGCACTATTTTCAAGTGATGGAATAGTTGTTACAGTATATCAGCAGATACTTACAGATTTGTATGAACATAATCCATTGGTCAGTATGAAATATACTAATGTGCAATTTTTAGACATCTTAATTAGTGCTCAGTTAATCTAAGCATGTGTGTATTTCTGGGAGATGTTATTTAGGAACATCTAAGCATGTGCGTATTTCTGGGAGATGTTATCTGGGAGATAACAGGGAGATGTTATTCAGGAACATTACATTTGGAAATACTGCCTGTGGCCTTTAAAGGTTAAGGAAAACAAAACTGTCACAGTATGGATTTTATTACTGTATTCCAAATTCCCAATCCAGCTCTACTTCAGGTTTGATTTCAAATGAATGTATTTTCTGTTCCCTCTCATTTCTGAAAATACAGCATGAGCTTCTAAGTAATTAAGGTACTTGGCAAATGCTACGAGGTTCAGTGCTAGAGAAGGGACTGTAGTTTAAAAGTACAAAATCTTCTGTATATAAAATATACAGAAATTTCTTTTCTTTTTTTTTTTTCTTTTCTGTTCCAGACTTGACAGTTGGATTTACCTTCCGTTGCTTTGGCACCTAGTCTTTCTATGCATAGTCCTTTATTTTTGGATGCTTCCAGATAAACCATTAAATGTATGAGTTTGCTTGTGCCAGAAACTCTCCCGTAACTGAAAAGCAAACTACTGTTCTATGTAGAAGTGGTGTTTAAAAATAGGTGTTACATATATAGATTTTAAAACAAAGGAAACAGAGTATTTTATGCCTTAGATTACTTTTTATCAAGCAGTCTTGGCTTGGGAAGTCAGGTTATACTATAGGTGCACAGGTGCTACAATTTCCTAGAATTGTATTTCTTTTTAGTAAAAACTTCAAAGGGGGTCTCTTCAATACTGTGTTTGTATGTCAGGGACCTTCATCTGACCGTTACTGATGAGTTCTTAAATTAGATACTGTAGCTCTTACTACCTCTGCTTTAATAATTAAACCATTTTTTGTGGGAGTAGCTTTGTGGTTCCTCAAAGAACCTTTGCAAGAGCAACAACTGAACTGTTTCCAGAATGAGTAAACATCTTGGTATGAGAAGTACATGCGAGATAACTACAATTAATTGGCTGAATAATTTAGCAAGTGTCTAAAAACTACTCCTCTATTTCTGTATTTAGGGTGATTGCCAAACAAAAGCCTCTATAGGAAATGGAGTAATGTTTATTTGTTTAAACCACTGAGTTTGTTTTTTAAAAAACAAAAAAAAAACCACCCAATAACTGTTTTTGTACAATACAACTGTACAGTATCTGTACCTGATATTCTACTGCCTTTACTTGTAGTAGATTTCAAAACTTTGATATATTACCATGAGGTAAAAATCAGTCTTTTTTTCCTCTGGTATTAAATGAAAATTACCCTGTTCTAGTGAATATTAAAAAATTACAAGAATGTGTAAGCTCTGCTTAAAAGAAAACGTTCTGATTTCTGTTTGAATCTGCTGTTATAGCTACAATGAGAAGTGACAGTTCTTGCAAACTTGTTGACTTTTATCTAACTAGATTTTTTCTTTCTAAGTTTGGGCCCACAGTGTTGGAAGTAGCTTTTCTAGCATCTAATGTGATTCATCACCAGAACTTGTATATTGAATAGAAAACTTTAGGAGAAGTGATTATTGATGTGGCTGTAGTTTTACTTGTAGGTGCAACAGTCAAAATCTCCTGAATGCATTTACTATTTTAATCTAAATTAAAAATTGCTCATAGGCGTATGTGCATACTAATGCACATGTTAAATTGCAAGAGTTCAACTTAAAAATCAGCCTAGAAAGATCAACCAGTTAAACTTCTGTAACTTTTTCTTTTTAGTTCTCATAAGAAGTGTATTTCAATTAAGCTTGCTTCCAGCAGCCTTCCCAGAGCTGTTAAGTGTGACACTGGAGCGTCTTTTTGAGTGCACTTCTTTCATGGGATAACAGTTTCTCAAAAGAAATTATTAATGATCTTCTACTGACTGAAGTCTCAGTGTGAATAACATGGTTTCAAACTGCTCAAGAAGGTGAATTACTTGATGTCTTTTTAAATCAATGTGCAAGACGGTAAATTTTATTTCAGAAGTGTTAACAGTACCATATTAATTCTGTCCTTTTGTTGGAAACTTTCCCCTTTATTCCATACTTCTGCTTGGTGCTTGAAATTTGCTCTTTCCATTTTGCCTATTGAACTAGTGGCCAGCAGAAAGAAGAGTAGCAGAGGGCTCCCTACCCCCTATGTCTCTGTTCAAACAGAGGAAGGGAAGAATGTTCCTGCTCAACTCTGGTAGCCTCTCTCTCATCAGCCCCTGTGAATCTGTTACGTGACCAACTGCAGGTGTTCCAAACCTGTTAATGTACGGTCTTGTCTTGTATGTGGCGCCATGGCCAGGAATATGTATTTCTCTCACGTGACATAGACCTACTGTATAATAAAACATTTATATTGATAATTTAGGCACTATGCCTCTAAAGAATTGTAATAGGAAAAAAGTTAAATGCTCTATCTTTCTACTGACTAGGGAGAGAAATCAGGTGTTTAAGTCCTTAGAATAATGTGGTAATTTTACAATATATTTGAATGGGCTTAGTATTTTGAATTGTATCATATACTTCAAAATTATTCTATTGCAACTGCTCCACTTAAGATTTGACATTATACTGTGGTATGCTTTTCAGGGTGAGAGAGATCTGTCTGCATAAGAACAGCCAGAACTGCACTGAATGAAAATGGGAGCATGAAGTCAGGCAGTTTTATAAATACTTCTCTGAGTGCTTATGTATTTATTTTATTGATTGATGGCTTAGTACATTTTATATACCATGACCAGCATGTCATCTTGACTACTTGAAGACATGGCTGTGTCTGTAAAGATCATCTTGATGTAGCCTGGTTTGTGTTTTTATTGCCAGATGTTTTTTGCTTATTAGGTGTACTTTCTATCTGGAATAATTTGTGAAGCCATTTTCCGTAAAAGACAGTAGTAGTTGATGCTAGGTGCTGGGCACAATTTTGGGAACATTGCATATCAATCTGTTGTCTGGCTAATTACAGGAAGCTCACAGACCTGCGAAATTTTGAGTTATTGTTTTATCTGTGCCTTTCTTGATGTCAGCAGCACTCAGTCTCCCCTGGCCTCAAGATGGGACAGTTTCTTTCTGGATTTCAGTGTTTTGTCTGTTCTTTTTAGGCTATGCCTCTTGGTGTCCCAGTAGCACTTTGGAGACTACAAATAATGAGCTATTAGTTTTCATGGGTGCAGTTGTCACCATTGACAACTGAAGTGTTTCCAGTTCAATTTGATGTTGGATTAATTACAAGTTTCTTCTGAATTGAAGACAGCAGACAGAATATTGAGCTGTCACAGCAGAAGAGCACACTTCAGAGTTCAGCTCTTCAGCAGCATAAACCCAATCCTTTTTATAAATTTTAATCAATTTTTGGTACCACGTATCACACATTCTTGTGGCAGTCATCTTCAATCTCATATCTATCAAGCAGTTCTTCTAAATGATAATTAAATTAAGCCCTCTTTCCTCTTTTGCAATATTTTGTCTTGTTCAGATTTTTAGTTCTTTGGACTGCAGACATCTTGTTAATATGTCGAGCTACTTATCAGTCATTTTTTCAGTTGTTCCTGTTGTTACATTATACAGTTATAATCTGAATTTCAGGATTTTGAGGCTTTCAGTGTGTTGTTTTAGCTTGGATAGTGGTATCTAGCAAAATTGAAGAGCCTGTAAATAAGATTTTACTGTGTTAGGCAGAATGTCTAAGCTGCTGTTCAGATTTACTTTACCCAGTTCTCTTACAGTTTGAACAGAATAAAAATAATTGCTTGACATCATGAAAATTTGTACAACTCTGAAGGACTGTTTCTGCAAGAAACTGTACTTGCTGAAAGCTCAGATAAAACTGAAATAACAGCAACAATGTGCAGTTGCAGTATGACAGCTGCTGCACTTGTTCAATTTGCAAAATGTAGGGAATGGAAATGTTACTGTTTTAGTAAGGAGGCTTAAAAACTTAGAATGCTTTTTGGAAGTAACCTGTGAGTATGGTTTTCTTCATCTCTTCTCATATTTCTGGTCAGCGTTTGCATTGATATACTGGTTTTGCTTTAACCTTTCATATAAGGAAGTATTTTATTCTGTAAGATAAAACTGAGTGCTGGATTTAATGCAGTAAACATTAGTGTAAAATTTCTCAATGTAAGAATGAATTACATTTATTTCAATATGTAAGCAACATCTAAAAATGCTATTTAAAAGTCAAAGTACAGGGAGATAGTATGGTACAGAGAAATCTTCATAGTCTGGTTTTCAAAAAGATTCTCAAAATAAGAGTAGCACCAGATAAATAGAATGCTCTACTTGAATGAATATGTTTTGTCTGGTGCTAAGTATTTACTTTGAAAAGATGAAACCAAAGGGTACTTTGCACTTCCCATGAGATGTGAGCAGCTTTTTTGAGAATAAACTGAATGCAGTTCATGATTTTGGTTTATAATGATTCCTCTCATTTCAGAAGTTGGGGAACAGACAGGTGAGGTAGGTTACTCCAGCTCTCCAGCAGAAGCACCTCCAAGCAAGTCTCCATCAATGCCGTCGCTAAACCAGACCTGGCCAGAACTGAATCAGAGCAGTGAGGTTAGCACTTTTATTTAAGAGTTATTTAATTGCTAGTCAGTAACTAATTGTGTATGCATATGTAATTCATCATAAGTAGATTTCTGATCACAAATTGTGAAAAAGCAGGACAAATAGACACAGGAAGGTTCTACGTGTGTTAAATTGTAAAAAAGTTAATGTTTTCCATCTAATTTTTCTGTCTCATTGTGAGATGAACTACTGTTTAAAATGTTGTCATTAACAGTAATTAAGCTTTATATCAGTGACAGAATGAACTCATACCACTTATTGGGTAAGTTGAATTCATTCCCAATTTATGTATTTAAGGTGAGTTTTGGGGTTTTTTTTGTTACCTTTGAAGGACTTTTATAGTCAGCACTTGCAAAACGTCACAATAGATTTCTGATGGAACTGAACATTGAGACTTATTTCTGCAGATGATTTTACCCTGAAATATAAGTTACCTCACCAGTACTGTAGATAAGTCATTGCTCTGGGTTTGTGTCAGAAGCAAAGAATCAAAGTTGAATCTGTTGGCTAAATTTCTTTAAATATTAAATTTATACTGTTATGTACTGCTGCTTTATCAATCTTTACTGTACATATTTGCTATATAAGCAGTCTTATATACTAGAGCTCTATTTTGTCAGAATTTGAAACTGCAGTTGCCAAGCAGGATTTTTTGTTTTGTGGTTTCTCCTCTCCCCCCTCCCCTGAAAAAATGCCATTGTTAAAGCCTGTAAGGAACTGATTCCTAGAGTCAAGTCTTTTTGCTCTGGTTTACATTTTTGCCTTTGACTTAGAATAAACCAATGTTTTACTCCAAGAGCTACTTCAGAGACTCAAATGAGTTCCTTACTGTAGCCCTACTAAAAAGATGTCATAGGCTTATGGGGAGTAGGAGGAAACTACTGAAATCATGTTTTGGAAACTGTCAAGAAGAATCTAAAACTGACATCTGACATAGTTCTGTCAGTAGCTGAGTATTATCCTACCCTGCTCCTCTTATTGAAAAAACTTTTTGTGGTTTTCTTCTTCAGACTTCAAGTGAATGGAAGATTGATAGCCAGAATTTTAGACGAATCAAAGGACAGGCAGTGTGAAAGAGAATAAGCAAATTTTTAGGATTAAAGTTAGGAGCAAAGGAAATTTTCTCCTTAGGGGGAAGGTCTTTGTAAAGTCTGCTGTTCCTCTTAAGGGTAAATGCTAGCCTCACAGTGATATTCTTGCCAAATGAAAAATGTAGAAAATTATTTAGTGGTTCTTAGTTGTTCTGTTTGACAGAATGACTCTTAGACTGCCTGTAGGATAAGCTTTAGGAGGAAAGGTGAGCAGATACTTGGTTGTTGCTAAAAAGCTGTAAATGTATGCAACTGTATTAAAATTTGCATTGATACACTCCATCACGTTTGCAATAAAGATTTAATAAACTAATAATTTGGTAATCTGCATTGTAATTGAAAAGATTCCTTCATTGTCCAGTGCAACTCAAAGCAATTCAATAGGGTAATTGCACTAATGGAACAAATTTAATGACAATTCTGTTAGCCACAGTCATGTCTTACAAAACTGACTTTGTCCATTCAGATACATAATGTGGTATTTTCTTTTTGAAAATCTACTAAAACTTTTAAGAGGCTTGGAGAAGTTCTCATACTAAATATTACCAAATACTAACTATACTAAAATAAGACTTGAACATGTATTAAATGTTAAGATTTTTTTTGTTCTAACACAAAGGAATTTCTGATTTTCCAGCTATATTGCTGTGCATGCTTCTTGCTCCTCTGTATTTTCTTTTCAGCATGAGTCAGGTCAAAGTCTGTGAGGTTTTAATGCTATGAAAAAATTCCTAGTATTATTGCAGGCACCAGTATAATTGTTTACTCTTTGAACCTCTTACAACTGTTATCAACAAATTGCTTGAAAAAGCCATGCATCTTTGGATCATCTGCCTTTTCAGGCAGTTTCATCTCCATTAGTTTCAAAACTGTTGGTTTCTTTGTGCTTTCTAGCTCATACTTCATTTTTAGACTCTGGCTGCCAGGCTCAGTTACTGTAAGGTCACATGTATGGACCAAGGCAATCTCAAACTCACAATAAAAAGCACTGTGAAAATCCACCTAGCTCTGGATATTCGTGCTTCACATTCTTGCCTTTTCATTCATCACTTCTTCCTCACTTCAGGCGTCTTCTCTGTCAGTCTCAAGGCTGAGCAATTAGTTCTGGGAGCTTTAAAAAAAAAGAAAAACAAAACTAAAAAATCCACAACAAAACGAAAAAACCCACAACAAAACAAACATCCTACTGAATTTTTGTTGGAAACAGTCTAGTGTCATATGGTCATCCTAGTTTTGACACAGATACAGAGATTTGCTTTTGAGTTCGCACCCTTTACACCTTGTTTCAACTGTCTTAGTGTTCTTGTAGTAATGGTTCAGGCTGCTGTGAGTTTTAGTTTCTAGTAATTAACCTTTTGAAAGTACTTTTGAAACATTTTTGCAAGTCTAGAAGACAAGTTTAGTTCAGGTAGTAGGAATTTAAACATAGCAAATCAGTTGTATTGTCAGTGCTCTTAAACCTTCCATAGAGTTTGAGATGAAGTCTAGTAGATTCTTAATATATGTAATGTCCTGTTAACCAGGGAATTAGCAGTAACTAGCTTCTGGTAGTATTTCAGGATGGAGCACAATAGCATATTCCCCAAAGCAGTCAGGAGGTGTTGGTGTTCGTTTGTCTTTGCCCATCTAGGAAGCCTGAGAACAAGTAATAAATGTACCTGCAGTTTCTCTTCAGAGGAGTAGAATACGAGGTAAATTCAGCATCCATCTCTAAGATGTAATATTTTATTGTTGATCTTAATTATGACGTAGATGCTGTATGCCTTTATGGAAGTTTTGAAAAATCAAGAAACTATTTCTGTAGTGGTCTGGTTGCCAGACTTACCACTAACTTTGAAGCCACTGGCCAAATAAAGTTTCAAATTTACTAAGATAAATACTAATACTAATTTCATAAAAACTAGCAGCTGCATAAATACAAGACAAAAGTCGGGGAAATGCTGGCATAACCTTGCAGTTAAGTTTCTGAAATAAAAATCTCTTGAGTGAGCCAGTTTTTACCAGCTCCAAACTACTTGCAATGCTGCCTTTTCATGAAAGGGTGGAGCAACACAGAGATAAACTGTTCAATACAGATAGCATGACAGAGCAGTTAGGAAGGAAATCTTACATCCTTGCTAAAATGGTTTCACTAGATTCTGTCCGTGAAGGGGGTATTTTTGTGGGTTAAAACAAATAAACTGAAAATTCCATTCCAAATAACCAAAAAAAAAACTAACCCAAAAATAGCCATCCCCCCAAAATATGTGAACAGTATCCCATAATCTTTGCCTTAATTTAAAGTTTAAAATGAGGAGATAAAGCTCTGTTTCTACAGGGAGCAACATCATACATAAAAGCACTTACACATTTAGTTAATATTTTATTTTTTTCTGAATTTAACTTCAGCTGATTAAAAGCAGTTCCTTAGGAACTTCTATATTTCTGAAATAACTGGTTTAGACTAGTTTGACATGCAGGCTATTCACTGAATGTATTTTGGTGTAGAGGAGCACATGAGATAAGGTTGACTAACACCATATAGTTTGTCCTGTGTCTTCTGGAATTGTTTACATTGATTTGCCTATAGAGATGAGACAAAAATATTGGTTTGTTCTCACAACTATATTAACATAAATTTTTGTCAAATTTTCTGAGCATTGAAAGTTTTGAATTTTTCTTTTTTGTTGTAGTGTTTGAGACTTGGTTAATATTTACCAATATATTACAAGTTTAGCATTCCTATTGTGATTTTTAATCTGGTTTCTGGATCACAGACTAATTTTATGTACTTTGGTACTTTGTTGATCCAGTTGTGGCTGTAGCTTGACAAGCATGTGGACTCTTGACAGCCATATATTGGTACAGCATACCTGTATCTTACCAAATTGTTCAGAGATTGGCTTATTTGCTTTTAGCAATCACTAGTGTGTTTGAATTTAATTCTTTGCCTTGTCAGTGATTTAAACTTGTAAAAATGCTCTTTTAAAGCATAGAATCACTTCTGAGGGGTTGCACTGGCAAGCTGAACTGGTGTAATTGAATCACTTTGCTCAGTGTTCATTCATCTGGGATTTTGTAAAAAAGTCAGCATTTACAAAATATGTTGCAAACTTGGCAGCTGCAAAACTGAAGAACCTTTTTGTGTGTTTTATAATTACAAATACACATGTGTCACTGATTTTTATCTTTACAGTATTTGAATGGCTTAATGATATTTTTTCCTTGTATGATTTTCATTGGCAAACATGAACTTTGAAGGTACTTCTGTTGAATGTGCACCTGTATCTTCATTGTGAAATGAGAATGTAAAGATAAATATTGGCAGGTAACAAACTTGGTTGCACAACAAGCTCCGACTGAAATGGAAATAATTAATGTGTATTGTTGTGCTTTCCAAGTCAAGTACTTTCCAGTGCAACCTCTGAACTACTGTGCTAAATCTCCTCAGTGATCTTTTGCTCCCATCTTTCTCATCATGCTGACTTCTCTCCTCTGTCTGTTCAGCAGTGGGAGACATTTAGCGAACGCTCTTCAAGCTCACAAACTCTGACCCAATTTGATTCTAACATTGCACCAGCTGATCCTGTAAGTCAATCACTTAGCTTGCTTGTTTGAAATTAATTTTATTAACACTGAATTTCCATTCATTGTATTTTGCTGTTATGCATGATTCCATGAACTGCTTTTTGGGGAATGGTGGCAGGCTTTTTCAGATTTTTACTCATTTTAGAAACACAAATTTTCTAGTACTGCTCATGTTCAATACTGGAGTGCAAAGAATGCTTTTCCCTTGATTTTGAGGTAATACAATACTGCTATCAAAGCCTCTATTATGCAAAGTATTTAAATGTGTAATGGGGGTTTTTTTAAATATTTATAAGTCAATGCAAGGGCCACTCCCAGTGATAAACCAGTCCTGGTTTAGTTTTTGTCTTAAGTGTTGCTTTGATGTTTTCAACAAAATAGCTTGTGAAGTTTGGGAGCCAGAAATTCACTATGGCATTTCCAGTTCTGCTGGTTTAAAAATTCACAGCATGTGACATTGTAGTGCTTCTGAGATGCATTAAAATTACTTCAGTTTTTAGCTGCTGCTTTCATCCTGCTTTTCTTACAGGTTTAATTACCACTGTTAGTATCCATTTTAATTTAATTACAGTGTTGGTGTCCATTTGATTCTGTAACAGAATTGTAGGTGTACTTAATATGCATTTAACTGCTTTTAGTATTAAAAACATCGCTTCTGAAAAGATGTAGTATATAAATATACATATTTTTAAGTACATCATTACTTAACACTCGGAGGTAACCTTGACACTTATGTGGAAATAGCATTTCTAGATGCTGCAAAGTATAAATCAAACTGTGCTGTTCCCTATGCTCAGAATTGCCCTTAGTTAACATTCAAAACACATGAAATTCTCATACTTGATGTGAAAAACAGCCCTTTTCCATCTGAGAGACTTTTTTGGTTTAAATATGCTATTTTTATGCTTTAATGAAGTAAACATGATGGAAATCAATTTATAGTTGTTTCTTACTATGTGTAATTGCTCAACAGTAGAGAGCTATCACTGTCTTGTTTCTATAATAAGAGAGTAGTTTATTTTACACATAATTACTAAATGACAGAAATCTGACGTTTGATTTTTTTTTTCCCATACGTTAGTAGTCTAAAAAGTAGAAAGTGATGATATATGGAGAATTCATATATAGCTGTTTGTGTGTATATGCCTGTATGCATGTCTGTCTGTCTAAATAGATATTCAATAGAAATACAGAAAATATACTGGGAGGTCACACTCTTGAGTTTATTTTCTTACAATGTTTGTAGTTGAGAAAAAATTTAGAGTGGTGACCGCCTTTAAAGCTTACTAAGATAGTGGGCTGTTGGAATAGATACTTCAGAGTCTTTTCATATGAAGGTAAGAACGAGTGGCACCAAATTTTCAGTAGCAGTATGCAGACTTCTGAGTTTAGCGAGTTCAGCCATGATGCTTAGGACTGATTTACTGAACAGCTCCGGCCTTCCGAAATGAGAGAATAGGCTTTTTCAAGCAGTTGTTAATAACTAACTAAAGCATATATTCATAGACCAGTTCTTTTGTCTTTTTGTTGGAAAAGCAGCTACTTTGGAGGTAAAAGATAAGTGAAAGGTTTAAAACAGTACATTCATCCCCCCAGTATAGGAACATAATTTGCTTACTGTAAGTGAAAGTTGGTAACATGATGTTTTGTGTAAAATTTGATTAATGATCTGAATTAATACATTATATAACAGTCCATTTCACCATGAGACATGATTTTTATAGTAGGTGAAGTAGGCACAAGAGTGTTTTTTGTGTAGTAATCCCATTACAGGGATAAAAAAACCTAACCAGTATATTCCTAGAAGCCAGGTGCAACAAGAGTGTTTGAGCTGTGACTAGAAAGTGGTCTTGAAAGTTCTTATTTGCAGCAAGAACAGTGTAAGTCAGATTAAACAGTTTTAGAAAATACTAATGTAAATATCTTAAGCATGGTGGAATTGATCAACTTGTATAGTCCAAACAGGATTAAATTTGTGTAGTTCTGAGAGTTCTTGTCATTTCTAGGGCCAGGATATAATCTAGGATTTTTTTTGTGTGCTGTCTCACTGTACCACCCATTCATATATTCTGAATAGAGATGACAGCCTCACACTACTATGTCCATATTTTTAGGTTAACTTGAGAACAAACATAACAGTTTTAAATGTTTTTTTTAAGCTACTTATTTATCCACTCAGTCTCCAAACCAATCGAAAAGGGCTGTCTATAAAGCACATTAAAATGGAGTTGATTTTCTGAACTCCAAAGAAAATGCCTCAGTCTAAGGTCAATTCCTATCTGGACCATAGAGGTATAGTCCATAGAGTTTACTATCCTCAAGTTTAGAAGATTCTATTTTAAACACTCCTAAAACAATTTGTCTTAAACTACTACAAATTACCTATTTTATAGAGAATTACTCATACAATTTAAAGAGGCCATAACTTCCGGAGGCATAAGTAAACCTCAGTGGTGGGATTCTGAAATTGCAAGATTTTATTTTTTTTTTATTGGTTGGTGGCGTGTTTGTTGTTTCAGTTTTTTGGGTTTTGTTGGTTGGTTGGTTTTTTTTTTGATTGGTTGGTTTTTTTGAAGGTTCACTTCTGGTATGGCAAAAGTTGTGAAAAGCTGGTAGATCTCATCTGTTGTCCTAGTTGCAACTTGATTATCTATAGAAACATTTCTAGTGGCCTTTTAAAGTAGCATGCTAGGTTACACCTTATACATCACTGTAGTATGCTAGATTATGCCTTAAAAGTCATTAGAGAAACTTCAACTTCTAGAGCTTTGGTTTTGTGGGTATATTCAAGTCCCTGGAACTTGTGTAAAAAATCAAATTTGTGAAGTTTTGTTTAGAGATGACATTTTGCGTGGTGTCAGACCCTCTTAATAGAACTGTTTAAAAATAGATTAACATCACTTAACTCTGATTTCCTCCGCAGGACACTGCAATTGTGCACCCAGTTCCTATAAGAATGACTCCAAGCAAAATCCACATGCAGGAAATGGAGCTTAAAAGAACAGGAAGCGGTAATGTATTTTCTCTTGCTAATGAGAAAGTATTTGTACAATTAGAGTTGGCTTTTCTTCCTAAAACATGCTTTTTTCTTCTCCAAGGACAAATATATCTGGAGTTATAACCAGGATAATGAATGAGATTCTCTGAGTTAAGGATTGGAGTACTGTTCAGATAGGTTTTGAATTGGCCATTTGCAGCAGTAAAAATTCCACCATCTACAGGAGATCACTGCTTGAAGTAGTTTCAGGAGCATGATGATATAGATTGGATATGGGCCTCCAGGAGGATGTCTAGGTTTCTTGCTTTCTGAAGGAGACTGTGAAGAGTGAGAACGTAGCCTGCATTGATAAAGCTTGTTCTGCTGTGGTCAGAAACACTGAGTTTATTATTTTGAAACCTGACAGCATTTGGGAGGATTGGCAAGCCTTTTGGTTTTGGTGGAGTTTTTTGTTGGTTTGGGTTGGTTGTTTTTTGGTTGTTCATTTGGGGTTTTTTTTGTTCAAGTTGGTGTTTGGTTTGGGGTTTGTTTTTTTGTTGGTTGGTTGGTTTGTTTTGGGTTTTTTTTAATAATAATAAGCAAGGAGATTTGATAACTTTTTTTTGAGGAACAGCAGAGTCTTAATTTGTAGGTGTGTGCCATGCCAGTATTTCCTAAGGTCAGGTAACTCATGCAAAATGTGAGAATAAACAACACATTTCTTTCAGAATATTCTTAGCCTTGTAAATGAGTAAAGATTCCAAACTATTAACACTATAGAAATAGAAATAACACTATTACAATGTAAAATCATACACCAATTTTAGTCTTGAGTGCAGCACTTTAGATAAGGGTAGAAAACTAATATAAAGCCTTGGCTTCAGAAGTAAAGGCTAGTTTGAATACATTAATTTATTTAGACTTATTTCTCAATCTAGATCATGCTAACCCTACTAGCCCACTACTTGTGAAACCGCCTGATCTCCCAGAAGAAAACAAAATGAGTTCATCGGTAAAATTTACGCCTGGAAATACAGTTAGTAAGTATCACAGTATATTTTCTGATCTAATTTTTTATATTATACAAAATGTAGATCTGGTATATTCCTCTGTGAATGAAAACTTACTAGATAGCAGAAGCTCTAAAGTGAGATAAATTTATCCAAAGAACAGAGACAAAGTATATATTATAAGTAGGAATTAAGACAGCTCTAGATGTCACTGGAGATGCTTTCCTGCCATGTGTAGCAAAAAGTTCATATTTTCAGCTCTTTTCAATCTTTCTATTTTCTCTTTTAATCTTAGGATGAGGAATTGTGTGGAAAGTGAAATTGACTAAGCATTTGAATCTGCCTCAGAACTGTGTAACAATGTTTTCTGAAGGGTAAAAACCTGTTCAGCACAATTTTCAGGCAATTTACATCTGGTTTAGCTACTAAGAAAATGCAATAGACTTCTAGATTTCTTTTTTAGGTACAGTTTTTCAACTGTTTATTTGCTTCTAATAGCATTTTTGATTTTTCAGTAATTCTGTGTCTAAAACTTCACAATCTTTTGATTTGACCAGTCATAGAACAATAGAATTGTTAGGGTTGGAAAGGACCTTAAGATCATCAAGTTCCAGCCCCCCTGCCATAAGCAGGGACACCCCACACTAAACCATGCCTCCCAAGGTTTCGACTTGTCTAATATTGAGAGAGGTCCCAGATTATATGTAGCCTGAATGAGTCTTTGGGATCTGTTTCTGAGATTCGTGATCTGTTTCTGATATTTAGGAACTTCAGTAAAAATAAGATTTAAAGAGCTCATTACTTTGAGTCCTTTGCATTGTTAAGACAGTAGTATTTTGGTTGGTTTGTAATACAGAAGTAATTTAGAAAGTGCCAGGTAAGAATGTGTCTTACTCAACAGGAAAGTCATCTCTGCAGGATTCTCACCTCTGAGTCGTGGCTGATGTGTCTTAACACTTTTGAAAACTTTAGTGTCCTACGAGGTTAAAATAATCTTTTGAGGCTGGGTAATTGAGAAAAATCTTGATGTTCTTGACTAGAATTTTCTTTCTTACTGATAACTAATCAGGTAAGTCTCATTGCTCTGGTGATTTTCCACCTTGAGCTCTGCTTTACAGGATGCTCTGGAATCATCCCTTGTGATAACTTATTCCCAGATCCATTTTTCTGTCTATATTCATTCCACACAAATGTTGTGACTTTCGTTGAGATTACTCATTCATGGGGGAAAAACCTCATGCTTTGCATAGCTTTTAAGGGTAAGGGTGTCCTTAAGGTGTTAAGGAAACTGTATGTGGTGCTGTAATAGCATCTTTCATTTATAGAGGTTGCCTTAACCAGAAGCTTTTTGGAAAGATTTAGTCTAAACCAGAGCTGACTACTAGCCTTGAAGGTACAGAAGTTGCAGTAGTAGTAAAGCTACTGAGTTTGTCTCTGTACTGTACATATATTTTCCTTTTTCTGACTTCACAGGTTGGTGACAGTCCTTCAGCACTTCTAAAATCAAGCATGTCCTACTTCTTGCCTTTTATTTTTACTTGGATGTCTCTTACTCTTGTTGGCTAGATTGTCAAATGATAGAATGTCAAATGTTTAAAAAATCAGTGCTTATGAAACTTACATTTTGTATTTTAATTACAACATTGCTGTCATTGTTTATTCTTCAGTACATCCCAGTAGTAACCAAGAACTCAGAAGTATTGGGTGAGAGGAGTTGGTTTGTACTGAATCCTTCAATTATTCAGATTCCAGGATTTTGGACCCTGCCCAAATGATACCTTTCAAGGAAAAAAATACATAAACCTTTTTTAAAAATTGTGTATTTGAAATTATCTGTTACCTGTATCTGTTAGAGTATATTAATGATGCATAAAAAATATGAAACTTTTTACTTTTCTCTTACCAGCAGATGGTTATAGCAGTTCGGACTCATATACTTCAGATCCAGAGCAAATTGGAAGCACTGTAACGCGGCAACGGTCAGTAGAGTAGCAACTGCAAAAATAAATAAAAGCTGGTTAAAGAAGCCTGTTCTGAGCTTCTGTTGTTTGACAATGAGCTTGTAAAATGAGGGCTGAATAGATTCTTAACTTGAACACTCAGGAAACCAGAGGCAGTCTGTTTTCTAATGCATTAATAATGTGTGCTCTTCCTGTTCATGTGTAAAGTAACAGTTAAAAAAAAAATAATGTAGTTTAAAAAGTTATTTGGGATTGGCCAATCAAATGAAACTCCACATTCAGTCAAAAAGACTCTCTCTAAACACAAGGGAATATAAGCACAGAAGATCACGGTGTTACTTGAAACCAATTTTTTATGTTTTTAAAATCATGTGAGGCATTAATGGAGAAGGACCTTGTGACTTTGCAGCATACAAGGAGAATAAAACATGAATAAGAAATACCACAGCAGTAACTGAATCTCTTAATAATGGACTTTTATTAAATGAAGGGCAGTCACAAGCCCAAGATAAATTGATTGGAGGAAGCTATGCAAGCGCATAACCAACAACTTCATCATTTGACATAAGAGAATGTGCTGTACTAGCTGGTGCTAATTGTTCCCATTAAATCTGCTTGAATAGGATTAAAAACCAGCTTTGCCATTAACCACCTTACAATCAGTTTCAGAGGTAAGCTTCAAAACAAAAATAATTAGGGAGATTTCAATAGCAAAGAAAGATTTGCAGTTGCCTGTCAGCACAGCAGCTTAAAAACTTCTTTCCTCCATTATATTTAATGCCAAATTTGATTCTGTCCTGCTTCTATGTATGGTTTTGCACCATCAACATGATGGTTTCAACATGTCCTTTTCACCTCTGATTTTTGTGTTAGGTTCTCTTGCTGCACTTGTGTAGATGAGTGAAGCTTTATGATGAGTTGCTGCTTAATGTCACGGGCAGCTTCTGTCCAGATGAGATAGTTCTGGTAGTATCCACCCAGGAAATTTTTCTCCCACTTCGTTTTTTACTTCCTAGCACTGATATCTCATCAACAGATTGCAGCTTTATCTATAGAAGAGATTACATTGTCCTTAACCCTACCGTTAGTCCAGAGTACTTTTTTGAGTTTTCAAAAAGCAAAAACTGACAAGACTATGTCAGATAATACTTCAGGAGTGTCTTTAAACCACTTTCTTCCTTCTTTAATCCTACTTGCACTTACTAGACTAGCTAGATGGATGACCCTGGGAGTCAGTGTAATTAGATTTTCATTTCATCAGCTGGATATATACCTTTCATCAATGTTATATGTAGAAGAATTGTCCATGAGAGTATATTAAGAGAGTAAATTTTTCTTCTGTGATAACTCACATTTCTCTCTGGACCTATACATTCAGGAATTTCAAGTTTGGTGTGGATCTTCGGTACCTCTTACCTTTCCTAATTTTGTTTTATGATAGTTTCAGAAGAACACTGCAGAAGTCAGTTGTAGAAAAGAACTTACCAGTTATTTATGAGTTGAATAAAAGAGTAGTTGTATACCCGTCAGTGATTAAGTAAATCTTTCTTGCTCATGTTTGAGTAGTTAGGAAGCTTCTGCAACCTGCTTTTAAATTGAAGGTGTATACAGTAAATCCCACTCAAAGGTACTTGGGCACTATTTCACCCTTCTATCCTTTTTGCTTGTGTGCTTGATGAATTTACAACAGGTATCCACTAGATGGTGATCTGACCTAAGAGATGAGTAGCAATGCTGCTACAGAATATATGGATTTAGAAAATTCCAGGTAGAGAATTAAATAGCTATTTGAGATAGTCAGCTCAGTATGCATTGAGGCAGGTCCAACAGAAACTTCGTATTCTTCAGTGACATTAGGTTTTAAACAGGTTAAGTTTAATCAGGATGTTGAGTATATCTTCCGTACTTTGCAAATTATAGTGACTACACCATCTGGATAGAATCACCATATTTAGGATTCTGTGTTCCTGAGCTATTATTGTTTAGGATGTGTGTCAAGCTATTGGTTTTCCAAAGATAAATTACTTGTGATAATATAAGAATAATTAGGATAACAGATTTAAGTAAATGGAAATATAAAAACAATTATGAAATCAAAGAATATCAGAAATTTAAAACTGATTTTGTGATCTGCAAAAATCAATGGCAATAAGGCTCTTTCCCATCTGTCAGACTTTATTTTTTAATTGCGTATTTTGAAAAGCTCTTGAATTTTAGTTCTGTTGTAGCTGCCTAAAATCACTACGGAAACTTTTGTTTTGCAGGTCGCATTCAGGAACATCTCCAGATAACACTGCACCACCACCACCCCCTCCAAGGCCTCATCCTTCTCATTCTCGATCGTCATCTTTAGATATGAACAGATCTTTTTCAGTTACCCCAGGTAGATATACCATGTTCCTCTTGTATGTTATGGTATTTTTCAGCAAATATACTCCTGAAGCATAGTTGTTTTTTTTTTTTTTCTCTGAAGAAAGATTGTGTCTTCTGAAATCATTGCTTCTGAATGAAAAAGCTGCAAATGCTGTTACTCTTTCTGTTTGTATAAAAATGTGTGGTCCACTTTGCTTAAACAGATAAATTTATAAGTAAATTCTGAATGCTGGCATTGTAGTCCTTTGGGTGAATGTGGGGAGCAAAGTCAGTCAGTAACATTTTGGTGGTGTACCTATGTGCAATGAGTTGCATCTGCCAGAATATTCTCAAGTGAAGATCTTTTGGTATCAAATGTATTAAAGAGGGGTATTAACTATTTTGCGTCAGAGAAAATTGTTAATGGTCACTTCTGATTCTGCTCAAGGGTTTTTACTGCACTTCTGTCTTGTCAGTACTTTTCAGTCCAGGATCACAGAGTATGAGAAAATGTTAAGGTGGTCTATAATGAGAGTAAAGCAAAAAAAGAAAGGACTAAGATCAGCAAAGTATGACTGTGTCTGTATTTTGAGCTGGAATAAAGGACAAGATCCATGTTCTGATTCCTTGTTTTGTCTGTTGCAAATTTGAAAAGAGATGCCATTGTAGTTATGGTCAGTGTGACAGGTTAATATGTAGGCAAAATGCAGAATTTTTTCATGTTGACAAGTCAAAAAAATTAGATAGTACTGTAGCGTGAAGAGTAACAATCTTGGCCAAATGTGATGCCTCTTTTACAGGACAGCAACAGGCTGGAGTTGTTGCCTATCCCCCTGCAGTGCCTCCAAGACCACAGCCTTCACAGGTGATGATGTCACTTTTGAAAAATCATACTCTTAGTGCATCATTTTTATCTAACTCTGAATTTTAACTTATCTCTAACATGAATAGCATTGCTGGTATTTTTGAAAGCACCAATTTGTGAATGATGGCAAAATCTAGACTAGCCAAATGTTAGCCTCTCCTGAATAAAGAACTGCTTCTGGTAGAACCACAGAAAGGGATTAAATTAGAGTCAAAAGGAACAAGTGGCTCTGGAGCTCTGAGTTGTAGGAAAGAAAGTCACACTTTCACATTTCTTTACCTGTCCATGTTTAGCTAGTAGGCCTTAACACAGACTGAGAGCAATCTTTAAAAGTTGCAAAATAAGTGTTTGTCTTCCGTGGGTCTGGCATCGGATATAGTTTTCTCATAATATGACTGCTCCCTAAAGGAGATATCCCATTATCCCACTTCTTCCTTTGTCAGAGACTTGGTAATCTTGCAGTCCTGGTTGGTTCAGTTGCAGCCAGAGTTGGTTCAGTTGGCTGATTTGGTAGAAAACAAATCTTGCGTAAGTTTGGGTTTGGGTTTTTTTTTGTCCTCCTTTGTCTCAACCAGGTGAATCCTTCAACTGCTCTGCAGATCTGACATGGGACAGATAAAATTGTTTTTCAGTTGCTTTGCTGCAGCAGCTACTTCCTAGAATCTGAGCTACCAATAACTGAAGTCAGTCAATGGGCTTCACTTCCTTTTCTCTTAAAGTTTTCCCTGTTTTTATGAACACACAGTGGTCTCTCTGTGTCTTGGATGACATGTGCTTTGTCCTACTGACGATGTCACTAAATACTTTTTGTTGCAGGGTGCAGGTCCTCATGTGCATCGCCCAGTGGATGCTGAAGGCCTAATAACTCATACCAGTACCTCACCTCAACAAATACCGGAACAGCCGAATTTTGCAGACTTCAGCCAGTTTGAGGCATTTGCTGTTTCAGGTGTAAGCAAAGAGGAAGATGATGAAATTGAAACACACTCAGAAGTCTTGCAGGTGAGCAGAAGTGAAGATCTTGTCAATTGCTTAACACCACCAGCAGTAATAAGAATTTCTTAAAACCTACTTCTGCAGTTTGAACTTAGTAGTTTAGTGTTTTTGATGGTGTCCCAATCCATTGCTAGAAAGCAATTATGTTACACATTGCTACAGTTATTTAGTAATTGCCAAATGCCTAGACAGAAATTCTTTTCTTTCAGTTCTTAACTACAGAATCTGTCGAATTACAGTTATTAGCATATATGTGCACAAACATCATTGTATTGGTGCATTTAAAATTTTGCAGAGGGAAAACTTTTCTTCTGCTCATTCTTGTCAGCCTTTCAAATGACTTCTGAGTCATAAACTAGTCTGTCTTAGTAAATGAGACGACAGCCAGATACGGTTAACTTCTGCTACAGTTCCATTAATTTGTTCAGCGCCTTTGGAGAGACAGCTAACCTGAATAAAAGACTAGCATCCTTCTGTAGTAGATCAGAAATGTTTACAAAACCTTGTTTCCTACTATAGACACAACTTAAAAGTTTGGAAGCCTTGGGGCTTATTCCTATTAATATTCTAATAGCAAACTACTGTTACACAAGTTACTTTGTATTTTCCTGTCATAATTTGTAGCCTTCACCCAGATTGTAAATTCTCTGGCACACTTCGGCATCCTCAGTTTCAAAAGTACCTGTGGTGCTTTAAAGTTCCCCCAATTATCAGCAGCATGTACTTGTTTCCCTTAATCGGGAAGGTAAATGATGTAGGGGATGAGGGCTCTCCATGTACCTCATTGTAAAATCAGCTGCATTAGCTTAAGCTGCCACTGAAAACTGCTGAAGTTAAGCTTGCTGATTGTTTTGCACTGGGGTGGACAGGGAACAGTGGCATTGTCCTCCACTGGAGGGGTTAACCTTTGTCAGAAGAGATGGATAATGGTGGTAATGTAGTAGCAGAAACAGCTGTAGCATTTTATCATCAGGCCACAGCCTCTTTTGTACTCTGTAGTGCCTCATAACGTTGGGGTTTTGTATTTAGAGTAAAATGCTTGAGAACAGAGTACTTTCAAATAACCATTGTGTCTCTTTTTCATGATGATTTTATATTCTGTGTTGAATCTTAACTTCTTTATCAAAAAACAGGTCTGACAGGAAATACAGCATCTTACTTGTGCCTGTTCTGTAAACTGCTTCCAGGCCAAACCACTGTTTGTGACCAAGATAGTTTTAGATGGTTTACTCCGAAGCATGTGGTGGTGTTGTATTCCATCTTGTCCTTCTAAAGAAGACTTGAATTTTAGGTGTTAACTATATTCGTGTATTAGAACACAGCATACTGACTGTTGCTGAATGAAATATTTGAGAAGTAGTTTTCTAAATATAGTGTATATCCCTCTAGGTCGAAAAGCCCTCTGATTCTGCAAGTTCTCTTAGAGTTGCCAAAGCAGATGGAAGAGTTGAAGACAAAGCACCTGCTAATGTCCCCACTAGTGCGGTACGCAGAGTACACTTGGAAGGAGAGCGTAGTTGTCAAATTATGCACATGAAATTGTGTCTGTTTTGATTTGTGACAGCAGCTCTGTATGCTTCCA
The DNA here is from genome assembly GCA_039877255.1 of Loriculus beryllinus. Lineage (NCBI taxonomy): Eukaryota > Metazoa > Chordata > Aves > Psittaciformes > Psittacidae > Loriculus > Loriculus beryllinus. The sequence continues at coordinate 7,766 of JBCJKH010050454.1, read as the reverse complement.
CTCGAACCGAGTTTTCTTAGGTCCAGTATGTGCTTGAAATAGGCATGTGTGTCATGAATTTTTGCATCAGATGTTCATGATTGCCTTTATTCTTGAAATAACAAAAAATGAGGATCCTTAAGTGATCAAATTTTTGAAACAGCAAACTTTTAGTGCAGAAATTGGTTAACAGAAGCTTTTTTTTTTGTGTTACCTAGTTACTGGGGGGAAGGCCTATTCTGAGATGATGTGTATTTACAATTGACTGTTTGCACAGTTTTTTCAGACAATATGGGAATGCAGCTAGATGTCCATCAGAGAATATCAGATGGGTTATAAATTCAGTTAGCTCAGTAACTGGTTTTAAAAATATGTAATGTAAACAAGCTCCCAGGTTATAATCCAAGTCTAGTGCAGCTTGTAAGAGTTAATAGGCTGTGATTTTTCTCTCTAGGGTAAAGGCACTACCCCCCTTGCTCCACCACCAAAGCCTATTCGCAGAAGATTAAAATCAGAGGATGAGCTAAGACCTGAAGCTGAGGAACATACGCAGAAAACAGGTGTCATAGCTGCTGTTCTTGCTTCACAGCCATCTATTCCTAGGTAACCCAAGAAGTGTATAAATACATCTGTTACTGGAAACTTTACATTAAAACAGCATACACGCTTTCTGTTCCAGGGGCTGCAAACAATTTCAATGTGTTTGAATTAGATTAATTTAACAGTTCAAAAGTTTTTGGCTTTTAAACAAGATCATCCCAAAGCCTCTATTACGGGGAGACTTTTTAGTGGTCTTGAATTTTGGAGTTGTCAGATGTTGGAAATATCATGGCAGAAGTATGTTGGAAATAAGTGGCAGAAGTATTAAGATGTAGTGTTGAATTTCAAATAATGGTTACTATGAACAGTCAAAAATGTGCAGTCTTTGTGTCCTAGTTTGAAAGTGGGACTGTTGTGTTAGTCACTTTGAGGTAAATGAATGTTGTACAGTGTGTTGTGGCTTTGGAAAATTGATTATGGTAAGTTTTTTTAAATCTGCTGTTTATTCTTTCACTGAAACTAAATACGTGTGGTTTCCATGCAGATGAACAATCAAACCAAGCAGAAAATGGAAAATAACAGTGTAACAAATTAAAAATTAAAAGAGGAGTTTGCTCATTTAAAAAGGAGATTATGATAAATTAGATGTTCAGCTAAGCTATGAAATTACTTATTACAATACTTCTGTATATTCTCAGATCAGTGGGGAAAGACAAGAAGGCAATTCAGGCATCAATCAGACGTAACAAGGAAACCAACACTGTTTTGGCCAGATTGAACAGTGAACTACAGCAGCAACTAAAGGTAATTCCATAATCTTTGTCTCTTTAAGAGAAGAGCCTGAGAAGGCAATATGTTAGTGATACATAATAATGGGCATTTCTGCAAACCAATGATGTACATAGTAGAGGATATCACTATAGAGTATTTAGATGGTTTTGTAGATCATGGAATATACCTGTAAAATTACAAAGGATGCTTTTACCACTACAGAACACATTTTTCAATGTCCTGATTTGCTTTCAGCTACACTAAAAATAAAAAAGCAGAAATGTTAACTTAGTACTATTAATTTGAGGTAGCTGTTGTGGTCATCAGATACTCTTAAAAGCAGTATTGAGAAGAGCAGCTTTCCTTCCTTTACTTCTGAAGGAAAAGTAAACCTTAAGTCTTGGTTATTTTTAAACAAATACAATAGTCTGGAATACAAAACTTGCAGTTTAATAATACAACAACAGTCATCTGTTTATCTAGGTCAGCTATTATCATTTTGGGTTTATCTGTATGCACCATGTTAACATCTTTCTCTTGCTGTCTTACAATATCCAGTATTAGTCATGAAATCAATTAAAAATCTTAAATGTAAACATGAAAAAATATGATACTGCCTAGTCTGAAAAGTAAGCCATTTTAAAAATTATCCAGCCTGAATTTCACTTGTTACTTTTTATGAGACAAAGTATGTAAAATATACATAGGAGGAAAAACTGGGGGGAAATGGCAAGTTTCCAGTCCTTTAACTGAGATAAAGGCTTGCCCCTTAACATTTTAAACTTCATTCGAAAATGCTGTACTTGGTTTTGTAGCTGGTTACAACTTTGTGGGTTTGAGTTGTTTGAAAGAAATGAAAGAATACTAAATGGCTTCTCCCTTTGAGTGAAGTATTCACTTTCGAGTAAGTACCAGCTATCCAATCTTCTATTCAGATTATGGGAAGAGTTCTTCAGATTCTAGACAATGTTAGTTCTCAGAAGTGAAGCTGACATTTACCAGGGTTTTTTGTATGAGGAAATTTTTGAATGTTCATTCACTGTGGACAGTCAGTAGAAAATCTTTCTTTTGTAGGATGTTCTTGAAGAGAGAATCTCCCTGGAAGTGCAACTGGAACAACTTCGACCCTTCTCTCACCTCTAAGCCTACTGCCGTTAACTGTGAATTTACTAATTTTGAAAGGGGTATTGGTTTCAAAGCCTATTTAAACATCCATGCATCTAGCTCAGTGCACTCTATTCTACATTAAATGTTGTGGTTCTGTTTTGCCAATTTGTCCACTTTTGTATTTAAGTATTTTAATTTCAGTACAGAGAGAAAAAAAACCCTTTTTCCTTGAATGTGACACTGCCTCTCACATCATTTTCTGTGGGTATCTGTGGTCTCTGTTGGGCTTGAGTTTGAAAAGTTTGTCGCCAAAATTTCCAACTGGAATTTTTTTAGTGGTTTCTTTTTTCCTGTTGAAACATCTTTGCAGAAGAGGATTGCTAATCAGTTGACTTTAAACTTTAAGCACATGAAGTCTTCTTTCACTATGGCATTGATCTTATTGTGCCAGTAAAGAGAGAAACTGTCATTGGCCAATGTTACTTCTCAAGCTGTCTTTCACAATTGGAAAGTTGTTCACAATTCTGGAAAGCCTGCCTCTTTGCAATAAACCAGCTTTTTCAGGTTGAGAGGGTTCTTGCAGGCTGTTTGCCACATCAGCTGGATTTATTTTGTTTTGTTGCATACACTATAAAGTATGTAACCACAGATTGCCAGGTGTTCACATTTTATCCATTCATGATCCTGACTCAGCCGCATGCATATGAAGATTTATGGTACAATTGGTAATCTGTCAAACAGATCTTTTTCAGCCCTCCCTTTTGTGAAAAGAGTTGGGTGTAAATCCCCAACATATTAATTACACATTACCTAAGCACCACCTGTAATTGCATGTTTCACACATTACCTTTTAATAACAGATCACATCCACCAGTCTTCACTATAACAAATACTGTCAAGTAATGTGTCAATACCTCTATGAACTTCTAATTCCCAGCAAAAAATAAACAAAAACAAAAAATGAAGTTTGCTTCTTAGGAATTCTGGGGTACCTTCTGTCATCTTGTTTCCAGGCCTTATTTCTCTGGCGTATAGACAGGCTTCACTATTAACAGAGTTCCCTGAGTGTATCCTGCTATTCAGGTTGATGTACTGTATTAGGATTTGTTGTATATTGTACGATACACACCTTTTGATCTCATATGTAAATTTGCATTAATTGCTGACTAACAGCAGATATTCTATTTAATGGCTTCTTCTGGCTGTGGGATCATAGATGTTTAACTGCATGGATGTATCTCTGCAGAATCAGAACTAGCAATTGTGTGATTTTTACACCAATAAAACAGCACAATATTTTAATTTTGTTGATTCATCTTTACCTGGGAATTGAAACTCATTCAAATAGGGGGGAGGGGTTTATTGCAGGTCTAAAGGGAATTTTTTGTAGTTTTGTGGCCTGTACAAGAAACAGTTGATCCATAATCCCTCAATCATTTTCTTCCCTCATTTTTTAGCTGTTGATCAGAAGTGATGGAATTCTCTTGGTAATCTGTGGCTATACTCCTTTTGTATCCTCTTACGAGCAAATTTAGTACGGTTGTTACTTCTAAAATCTAAATGCTACCACTGACTTGGGTCAAAGTAATGTGTAGTTCTTTAGTTTTCATTTCTGTTTTCATATCCTTGAGAGTACCTTTCAAAATTCAAACAAAATGATCACCTGTTAGCAGTCCTTATCCTCACTGTCTCGCTTCTGTTTTTAAATGAAATTTTCTTAATATCTGCTTCCCTTCCAAAAGGATAGCTCAAGTAAGATTTTTCTGCTGGATATGCTATTTGCTACAGTGAGAAAGAAGTATTTGTCTTTATCGTTATAATTTACCAACTGGATAATTACGCTTACTTTTATTGCTATAACTATTCCAACATTTTTTCAACTGTTATGTACGTTTTGCAGACGGCTTATGTATATAGTCCAAAGCAAGGTTCCCTGGAATGAGAGACACAGATGCCATAGCTGCATGAAAGATGGTATTTTCTTTTTGCATGTAAGGGGATTAAGAAATGATAGCTAAATATGTGTAAAGGTTACATATAAATTACATTCCAACTATGTCTTTCAATTAGTAGATAATCTGCAAAGCTTTGACTTAGAAAATATATATATTTATATATGCATATATATAGTTATAGTATTATATATAATATATAATCTATATATTATATATAATAAAAAACCCAACAAACCTACTGAAATGAAAAGGAAAAAAAATGCAAACCACCAAAAAAGACACAAACCAAAACAAAACTGAAAAACCTAGAAGCTGATGGACTAATGATTTGTATTATAACTGCCAAGTAGCAAGAACAGTGTTTAAAAGAGTGGAAAAGTGTGGATCACTTAATGAAGTTAGACTCCTGATTTCAAACCAACTGTATCTTGTCCATAGTTTATTTTAAAGTCAAATATGTTTTTAAAACAGTACGATTTTCATATTAATACTTAAGTAATAAGCCTATAACAGCAGGATTCGTAAATCAGAGCTTAACATTTTAAACTTAAATGTAAAAAAAAAAGCCTTTTACATTCAAATATTACATGTACATACAAATTTCCATCCATATCTTTCTAGTAGAATAACAAATATTTTTTGTGTCTTGCCAACAAGTCTATTAAGAATTTTGTGGATTACTTTTAATGCATCATTCAGTACATTTTTAACCAGTTTTTCATGATCAGAAGAGCTTCTAACTGAAAAGTTGTGTCTTAAGAACGTTACTGCCAATGGTGTTCAGAAGTTACCTCACTTAATAATGTAACCAAACTTTAATCCCGTATAAAATGATTTTCCTATCTCATGTGTTTGATTTTGATCCAGCTACTTAATGCATTCTTTTTTAATGAACTAAGATTGTAAGCTCTTTGGAGCAAGGAGTTATGTACCGTACCAGAGATGTACTGTCTACATTGCAAGTATAATTGTAGACTACTAAATAGTACAGACTGTGATTAATGTACCCAGCTGGGAAGGATGGATGAATGGACAGCAGCATGCATTTCTGAAACACCTGAAAGATGTTTTTCTTTGGACTCTGTGATGGGAAGAGTGTCTGTTTTCTGTTTGGTTTGTGTTTCCTTTGTTTCTCCTACTAATGTGCCTCTTTCTTCATTCCACCTGCTTTGGAGTTGCTTTTTTCTCCATTCATCGCCTACCTTTGGACAGGAGAGCTGATTTCTAAAACGCAAAGGTAAAAAGCTGAAAAGCTGATTTTTTTGAGCAGTATTTCAAGTCTGCCCGGTGTAAGCTAGTGTTTTCAGGTTTTTTTTGTATTTCACATGCCCATCGTTTTACTTGCAATTGTACAATACATGAACAAGAGGATATCTTATTACTGAAAATGTCTTATGTGGGATAAACAAAGTTGAGGTTATAAAAACTTAAAACTAAAGAAAATAAATTTGAGCATTGTTTCTTGTGTGAAATGTCTCTGCCCCTTACGGATGGGCTGTGCTTTGATTCTGCTCTGCATTTAGGGCAAAGGTGAGTTAACGCTCAAGGCTTCAGCTATGCATGGAGTTTGTCTGTAAATGCAACTGTACAGACGACCTGAATCACTTTTTCCTAAAAGGAAAACAAAACAAAAAAACCCAAAACAAAACAAAAAACCACAAACAACAAAACAAAAAACAACACTGTTTCCTGACTAATTCTAGCCCTAGTTGCTAGTAGAATGTATTTTCATGGAATGGTGACATGTTACAATAAAAACATCTTACTCCCAAGTGAGTAATAACCATGCAATTCTTACACAAGCTATTTTTCAGTCTTCCACAGAGTATTTCAAACATATTTGCATGCTTAAGATGCTTAAATACTTTATAAAGCAGTTCATGTGCAGTTGAGCATTTATACTCCCCAGAATTCCATTTTCTGGACAACTTAATTTCATAAGCAGAATTCTAGCTTGTTTTGCCATGCACATTTCTGTACTGATCATTTATGATACAGATCTCTAGAGTAAAGCACATGATAACTAAGGACTTGGTTCTCTAATAGCAAAAAACCCTCACCTATTTTAAATGCTGTGTTCTCTTAATAGTCTTTGAAAACAACCGTTGTTGGCTGTATAAAAATAATATTAGAATTGCTTATATATACTAATAACCAAATGAGATTATACGGCTTTGTCCTGATAAACAGTATTCATCAAAGTACAGTTTTATTTTTATTTCCCCCCACAGGAGTCTGAACTAATTGCTTTTCAAAATTCAATTCTGTGTTTGGGGGGAGGATTTAGTACTGTGTAATTTCCTTTCAGTTTGGTTTTTTGGTTTGGTTTTTTTTGTTTGGTTTTTTTGGGTTTTTTAAGCGAAGAAATAGGTTTTAAAGGTGCAAGTCCTGCTTTAAAGCCAGATTGTACACTAGTTGTACCTGGTTGTACATGTTAATATATTCCAAAATGATTTTTACAGTACTTTTTTCCAACTTACTGGTACATAGGTATTCAGTGTCTTGAATTTAAGTTATTGTCAGAAACAGCCCTTGTTTCATTATAATACTTGGATTCAGAATTGTAACACTACAAAGTGCTAAATTTGTGATCTCACAGCTTATACCAAAGTTTTAAGAAGAGGATGCGATCTGTCACGTTGACAGGATATACTGTATCGTAGAAAGCTAGATAAATTTTCCTCCATCTCTGTTAGAGTACGTTCTTGTCACTTCCATTCTTAAAGATATGAGGAATGCATCTAATCTGGAAGGAGTTGAAATTCCTCTGTCATTTTGACTGGTCTTGATGATGAGCAAGCTAAGAAATTAACATCAGAAATAATGAAAGCAATTTAAACTGATGTTCAATGGTATATTGATGGGAAAAAACAAATTCTAGTAATATTGCTGTTGAACCTTACATATTTGTTTCCCTGCCTATAGACACATCCTACTCTACAACACATGTAAACTCTTGGGTATACTCCATATAGCATGAATGGTGGCTTTTGCTTTCTGTCATGTAATTTCAGAGGTCCAACTGTATTTCTCTTTGGCTCAAATAAGATTGCATTTAAACTGACAGAAGAGGGCATGGTCCATGGGGTGGAAGAGTTAACTTTGAATCAGTTCACTTGTGAAGCAGTGTCTTCTGCAAGGAGCCTGTTGTCTTTAGTATCCATTCAAAAGGCAAATAAGGCAGACTAGTATTTAAAAGAACAGCTGCCTATTGAGAAAGGAGGCAGTGTCCCCCTGACATTCCACTGAGGGAGCAGGGTGTGGAATAAGCATTACAACAGTTGCCATGAACTGAAAACACTTAGAGGAGCGAGAGCTATGTGAGTAGCACCGTTTTAAAGCTCGCATGGTACTACATCTGTCCAGCATTAGATTTGTCCCCTAGCTCTTTCTCTGTGGGAACAGAGTTCAAAT
>JBCJKH010050453.1:5811-18721 GCA_039877255.1 Loriculus beryllinus | reverse complement strand
CAAAAGTTCTTTACTGTGAGAGTGGTGAGGCATTGGAACAGGCTGCCCAAGGAAGTTGGAAATGTTCCATGTTTAGGGTGTTGAGCAACCTTGTCTAATGTGAGGTGTCCCTGCCCACGGCAGGGGGTTTCAAACCAGGTGATCTTAAGGTCCTTTCCAATCCAAACCACTCTATGATTCTATGATTCTAACTACACCAGATGTATTTAGGCATATTTATAATATTCAGTGGTGGTAGTCCAGACTAAGATCACTTTTGTCCTTTGGAATGACCTACAGAACATAATTCATCTTTCATACACAGATGAAATAATGCTTATTTTATATGATCATTTCAAAATATAGAAAATTAATAGTGCACTAAGCTAATGCACACTAACATTCATTTGGGCACATCTGTAACATGCACTGTTTTGCCAGTGTTTTCTAGCTACCATCTCATGGGGCTTCATATCACTCTAGAACTAATGTGTCATATTTGTGCATGCCCTCCTTTTGCTCTAAGGCCACATATCTCCTCACCTACCTCAATAGGTTGTTTTCTTGGTAATAATAATTATGACATATTGCAAATTGAATGTGATGCTTATTTTAGTCAGATAAGAAGCTGGACGCAGTCACACTGAGCAGATCTCAGGTTGCTAGCTCTGCTTTCTCTTTCTCAGCTACCACTTCTGGCCTTGAACCATGGCAGCCTGTCCTTTTTATCTTTGTTTTGATGTGCTCAGAAAGCAGTCTAGCTGAAAACAGTATCATCATGATGAAAATCTAATACCTGCCTGAACTTGAAAGTATACAAGCCAAACATGCCTTAAAAGACTGGCTGATCCTTCTGGCATCACATCACAGTAGCTCATTTTCCTCTGGGTATATCATATAGAGGCAATATAGAGTCCAGGTTTAACACAACAGTGTCCCAATGACAGCATCTGCAGTAGTAATTTCATGTGCAGGAGGGATTTTGCTTGGTGCCACCTTGCCTTTCATCAATGTTGTTTGAGAGAGATGAGGTATGAGTGGCATGTTCAGAGTTGTGTCATGCCACATTGAAGCAGAGCACTTAAGACACCATCTATAGGGCAGCTCTTGCAGCACAGACACCCAGGACTGGTAATGGGATTGAAAAGAGTCAGTGTTGACATGAAGTGCTGGAACCGTAATGGATCACAGCAAACCAAACCTCTCTCCTTCCCCCTTTGCACTGTTGGCAGTAATGCTGTTCAGAAATCATACTTCTCTACTGCGTTCAGCTTACTGTATCATTGGATATAGTGCTCACATGGAACCGTGCTATTTTCAATCTTTGCTTCAATTTGAACCATGAAATTTGAGAGAACAACTTCCACTGTCTGTGACAAGATTTTACAAAGATTTACAATACCACAAAAAAGAAAAATCTTTCTGAAGGTGGAAGCATTGTTTTCCTGGAATACGATAGGATTTGTCTGGGAAAAAAGTGCATCCATGTGGCAGAAATGTAAAAATGCTACCAACACACCAATAAGGACTGAGAAAATACATTCCCTAGAGATATGAGCAACATATGAACAATTCAATTTGTTTCATTATAAGCTGTATAAATTATTCAAAACTTTATAAATTATACAAAGGAAAATCAGCTTCACCATCACAAGGTTCTTCAACAGGTAACTATATCCTTCAAGTCATGCAGGTATGAGACAAAAGCTATCTGACGAACAACACTTAGGGACATTTTGCTGGGCTTCTCCTTCCTTTACTGTCTCTTGGTCCCACTGATCAATGATGCATTCTCCAACATGAAGACAGCCTCAAAATGTGCAAATAAAAATGACAATTTTACCTAAGTCATATTTTCTCTTCCTCCTCCACATTCTGGTAGGCCTAAGCCTTCAAACTGCTGCAAATCATCTGTATGCTGCTACACAGTCATGGGTAGCAGTCTGCACTAACTACTTTAGAATTTACTGAGTCCAACACGTACCCAGAGACTTACCTTTCTGGTCTCCAAAACTGAGGAGTCCACACAAAAAGAACCTCAAACTTAAGGGCTAAAAATTTGTTGTGTGTCATGAAACTTGGTAGTGAAACTTTGGACTTGCTAGTGTTTGGTTATTGGTTGGACTCGATGATCTTAGGCCTTTTCCAAACTAAATGATTCTATGAAAACCAGTCCACACCTGACCACATATTTCTTTACCAAGATCAGTACTCGAGTATCACAGACAATTAAGTCCACGACTTAAGTAGCAAACACTGTCGGGAACATCTGACTTTGAAGAACAGAAGAGTTCTACGAAGACTGAGAAGCCCCCACTAAGCCAAAATGAATGCCTTTACCACGTATGAAAACTAAAAGAACAGAAACACAAAGTGGGAGCTGGCAGAGACTGGCTTCTTTGCCTGTCTCTGTACTGCAGTTCCTAGAAAGTCCCAGCTCTGAGGTCTGGGATGAGCTCTTTCCAGGCTGACAGAGACACTGTTGCACCCACATTTAAGACTCCTGTCCAGTACTTTTGGTGTGACTGAAACCAAAGTATTGGAGCTAAAAGTGAGATGCTGTCTGCTCCAGTCTGATGCCACCTTGGAAGGTTAGAGAACAGTGTATAGGTCATGACAATGGCATGGATCAGCCGGTTTACCAGTGACAAATTCATTATATAAAAGCAGCAGAGGGAGATCATGAACATAAGAGCAGCTCAGTGAAAAAACCATCCCATGATAGCTCTTTCCCTACTTGCTTCTTTGCCCCACCACAAATTGCATTGCATTTCATTGCCTGTATTTTCCCTTACATTTACACAATCCAGGAAAAGAAAACTCAGCATTTCACTCCATATCAACTGATTAATGACAAGGGAGGCAGACACGCTTGTCTTGATCAGCCTTTCTTTTTATTTCTCTCTGTTAACACTATTGTCTGGGCAAAAGGAAACAACAAAAAATCTCTGCATGTGATCAAATATTTTTCTGGTGAGCTAAGCACTGGAATAGATTAAGATGAACTGAAGACAGAAATTGATTACCTTAAACAGCTTTAGCCAGTTAATGCAACACAGACTGTCTTCAGCCATGATGTGCTGCTTTTATAGTTAAAAGTACCACCCGAAATATCCACATGTTCACTAAAACATGCAAAAAAGGGTGATTGTGTAATTGTGCCTGTCCTGATGTCTGTGAAAATCCACAATAGACAATTGTGAAGCTGCCAGTGCCAATTACTTTCCTCCTTTGGCAAAGATACCAAATTGACAATCAATCACTCTTCTGGCAGCCAGAGCATAAACAGGTGGATGTAGCTGGAACACACTCACCCAGTGACAGCTCAGAGAGAACCTGGCACTCCACCAGTTATAAGGGCTGGCAAATTACACAAGTAAAAAACCGTCAGCTTAAGCCTCTTGACTCTGACCAAATATTCCAGTGAAATTAGAAAGGTTAACAAAGTAAAATATGTTGCAATCCTTCAGAATAATGCCAGTGCTGAAATAATCACTTATTCTTCCTAAGGCAAAGTCAGCAAGGTAGCAATCAGCTCTCCCCAGCATACACACAATGCTTCTGCTAGCTGAAATGATCTGCCTGAAAACACCTTCTCTCTTAATTGCCTCAGGAAAAAGGGCAATGCAAATGAATCCACAGAGATTTTATCAAACCAAAACTGAAGGACTTTTCAGGCCTCTTCCTAGTTTGTTAGTTATGGATACTGGCTGGCTGGGCTTGATGCCGCACAGAACCGACCGACAACAAAACTTCTCTCTTACTTCTAAGTTAGACATGGCACTCTCAAAATCTCTGATTCACATAAAAAACCCCACATGCTGTGCAAAGAAATACAAATATATGTTTGGAAAGGGATTTATTACATTAAAAAGAATAATTGGGAATGGAATAGTTATTTAAATACCTTAGGGATGAAGAAAAGCAGTCAAAGAAGTTATAAAATGGTTTGGAAAAAGTAGCTGGCAAAAATTTTCATTATTTGTTTACCTTCAAGTCATGCTGCAAGGTGGATCTGTTTGGTATGGCTGCTGCAAAAGTTCCTTTGAGACAATGAATTAGTGAAATATGTTTATTTAAATATATAACTGGCTCTTGAACAGGTACATAACTGTCAAATTTCATGCAGCTAAACTTTTGATATTTTATGTAAGTGTATATAACTAGCACACAATTTGCAAAGTGACATTAAAATATTATCTTTACTTGCCTTTTCAGCCTTCTTTTTGAAGCAGATGTAGGACTTATCACACATGTACAGCCGAAGGGCCACAGTCAGGAGAAAGAAGTGATGTGAAGTCTCAAGCAGATGTGAACTGCTAAGCATCGTTGAGTTTGGTGAAATAAGGAGACAGCAATTCACTGTTTCACTCATTTTTGCTTCTCCCTCAATTCCTGATTAGCATCTTTCCTCTATGAATAACGGGTTTCAGGAATTCCTATTTCTCATGCACCTTTCAGCTCTTTCAACTTTTCATGCACCCTGATCATCTCTTAATAACTTGGCTGTCAGATCGGGTATCTCTTGCTCCACGCAGTCTACAAAATTAACAGCAGAGGATATGACCACTCAGCACAGAACACAGAGAAACAAAGCTATAGTTTTGTGATAGGCAAACTAAAGACAAGGGAACAACTGAGAGATGTAATTCCACAGGAAGCCTATTTATTCCTAGACAGAGAGATACAGAGACAATGCCAGTAAATACAAGAATGAGCAAAGTAGATGCACAAATACTCCAACATTATCATCAACATTGGCAAGGTCAGATGCTGTACCTGCTCAAGGTTCTGACTGAAGGAGCAGTCTGCTCTCATGCAGGTTTCCCAGACAAGGACTAGTTTAAAAAATAAAAGATGTAAGCTAGAAAAGTGTATTTGTCCGTATTGAGGATGAGTGACCACGAATACTCTTTGTGCTACCCCATCTGCTAATGAAACACCGACTAGGGAATGAAGAAATATTTTCCTGAGTAATCCCTCATCACTAGACAGTAATTATTTAGATTTTTGATGCAGTTTTCTGTAACTCAGTGTTACAGCTGTTTTGTCTTTTCTAACATAAGACTTGGTGAGAGATGAGCTCTCATCTCTTCCTCTGTGTGTGTGTTTGCATATAAAGAATTTTGTTTGTATGTAAATGCATGAAAAATTTGGGACTAAAACCAGTGACATGTAAAACCCTGATGAAAATGTAGCTGCTTCTGAAACGTGGGTTTTGATGAATTTTGCATGATCTCTTTAAAGATTTTCTAATGCATATTTCAAAAGACATTTCAATACTGTGTTTTAGATCAGCTCATAACTGATAATTTAGATTTTTCCAGGATATTCTCCTGTGGTATCTAGCTTCCAAACTGAGATTTAAATGTATAGTAGTTCTGAATGAAATCACAGGCAGAATATTAGATTACAGCACATAAAACATCACAAAATCCTTTGTTAATGTTAAATTAAAATTTCAGCTAAGGCAAACTTGCTAAAAGTATCTGGGAATACCAGAAATAGAGGCCTTTTGTGCTTAGCAGTTTTCTTGTATGATTTGTTTCTATGGTCTCTGTATAAAGAATGATCAAATATTACCAATGACTTTAGAACCTAAGATATCCACAAATTGAAATACATTATTTCTAAATAAAGTTATTTCTTATAAAAAAATATCCCAGGCAATACATAGCTACAAAATATCATCATTTTATGTGGGTGTAGTCTTGAAAAAATCACTGGATGTTAGTTAAGAAAGCTCAGGTATTTCACTGACGTTAAACTCTCTGGGCTCTATGCTGTAGCATTTCTTGTCCCCATCCTCCAGCACTCCGCACTGTGCGATCCCTATTCCATAAGCTGAAGTCAACTGACTTCACCATGATATCAAAAGTGCAATTTCCTACTCCTCCTGCTAAACCTGGCAACAGGGAGCAGGATCTGGGGCGGGAGCACCATCTGGGGCGGGAGACAGCAATGACTAATCAGGTTGGCTCAGTTGCCCACACAATTACTGGCTCTGTTTGCCCCCTGGGATCAAGACATTGACCAGTTTTTTTAAAGTGCTTTGAGGACTTCAGAGGGAAAGCACTGAGGGCTGTGCCTCCATCTAAGCCTCACATTAGGATGCAGTCATAGTGCAGTTGCAATAAAAAGATCTAAGTAAGGATATACTTTGTACATAAAGTTAAGGGTCAAATTTCCAAAAGTTCTTAGTTCTCAGTCAGGCACCAAAACAAATGGGTTCAGTGAGAGATGAACTCCCTTAGGATTTCCTGACAGACATGTGACAGAGCACCAGCAACTGAAAATCATTCCTGGGCATGTAAAAATCTGTGGCATCATATGAGTAACTGAACATAACAGGGAATTTAAAGGTATCATTGCTTTTTATCTATCTACCTCTTGTTTTGCTGTCTTCCAAGATGACAATAAATCAGTTTCAAATTCTAGCTAATGTCAAAAATGTAAGTTAGTTTTACACTCTTCTAAACTGTATTTATTCAAATCATGCATTGCTGTTAGGTTTTTTTTTTTTTTTTGTATTCCCTAAAGCCTGTATTCTCCAAAAGCACGAAAGATGAGCAGCAAAAATGACATACAGATGAGGACATAAGTAATTTCAAGGCATGATGGTAAGCCTTTCACAATGTCTGTTTGCACCACAGAGAACAGATCTATGCAGCAGTGCTCTTAGCAATAGCATATATACCTATTGCTTAGTCTATACACATAATTTCTATTAGCTCCATTTGCTGTGATCTCAGGATGAGTGCAGAATATCCAATGGAGAGCTGCACTGCAGACAAGAAATCTCAGGTCCAAGAGAAGTCTGCTCTAGACAAGAATCAAGCTATTAATGTCTCAGCTTCGTAAGCATCATATCATTCACTAAAATTATATATTTAAAAACTGAAATTGATATGTCTATTTACTTTGTCTATTAGCAAACTGATGCTCAGGGTATCCGTGAGTTATTTTAATTCATAGATTAAAAGACACAAAATCAAGATCACAAGTAAATCATAAATGAATGCAGAAATGCGTCTGTTTAAAATAATAATTGTTTAATATCTGGCATCAAAGATGTTTTTTCTAATGCCAGGTAACTGACATTTAAACACATTTAAACATTAACATGCAGGTGCTCATGTAGGGACAGGAGGTTATATAAACAGGTAGGAATATAGTTTTAGAGACAAGGAAATAAAACGTTTGCTGCCCCCCTACAACAGACAAGCTGTCTTACTGAAGGTACTTGTAATTCAGTTTCATGTAGGCTTCGTAGCTATAGTAAATATATATATTTATGCGTATATTCAAAAGGTAATTTCAAATCAAATTTTGCAAACTCAACCTGCCCACAGCAGGCCCCACCCAAGACTCCTATAGAACATCCAATTCAGTTAATTCTAAATTACATTTGTTTAGTTTGCCTTCTTAGTTTGTAGCACACGAGCTAGAATATAATTGTTCTTTCAAGATACAACTGTGTAAAATTCTTAAAGGTGAAGTGCTGCATTTGCTTATATTGCAAAATATTTTAGTTTCTTAATCCCTGATCCTGTAATGCTGCTATTAAGAAAAGCACTCTCAAACTTTCTTTGCAACCAATAACCAATCTTTTCTGTCCAAATAACAAGTTATCTTTTGATACAGTGTGTGGCCAAGTTGAGAATCTGCCGTATGACAATGTATTGCTTTGTGGTAATGTTTATAAAGACTAAAAGATTGTGTGCTGGGCATTTCAAAGGGCTCAGAATGATATTCTTAGCTGGAGTTCCCTGATGAAAGAAGATTGTGATCTATGCAATACCTGCTTATACTGCAGGTGCTACAGGTAATGAATGTAGGAAACAGGGATAAAAAGAAAAAAAGATTAAATAGTGATACCGGATTTTACTGAAGAAAATAAAACATAAACTACGAAGGTAAGCCACTGTAATTTTCTTCTGACCTAACCCTCCTATTTGAAGTAATCAGAAAGACTTATGTAAAAGCACATAATGAAGTCATAACAGTTTGAACTTTTTTTGCTTAATCACAGGGCAAAATTGCTAAGGGATTTGCACCGGTCTCTGTGAGAGTAATGGAAAAACTCCGCAAACTGAAATCAACATAATTATCAAGAATAAATGGAACCAACAGGAATTTTGATCTTTATTTATTTGGAACAAGGATTTGGCCTTTAGCGCACAATATTTCAAAGAAAAGTCACTAAAGCTTCTGAAATAGTCCGGAGATTGTGTTGGCTACAGAGCTAGAAGAAACACACCAGCAAAGGGACCTGGCTGTATAAAAGATTTGGCACAAGCCCTGTCCTCAGCTAAGGGAGAAAACCACAGTGACTTCTCTCTCTGAATAATAATATGGGACTAGACATCAGATTCAATGCATATTGTGTTGAGCTAATTCCACTAGAAGATAAGCTACTCTTAAGATGCTAAGCATTTTTTCATGCCACAGTATGAACATTTAATATCTGAAACTCTTATTTCCTGTGAAACCATAATACCCAATTGTTACAGCTCTGTGAGAGACTTATTTAAATTTCTTAATTATTGCAAGTAACTTTGTCAATAGTATAACATTTTCAAGAGATTAACTTTTTTTTTTTAAGCAATAAATTCTTTTGTGCCAACAGCAAATCCTTTAAGGGTTGCATCTGTTCTGCATTTCTAAATGGCCAGGGAAGCTCAATATTCACAGAAAAAAATAAAATGTTTAAATAATATAATGGTTGTGACACTGACTGAGGAAACAAGTGAACTTCTATGTTTGCTTTCCAAACCACAATGCAAGGATTTGTGCATTGTGTGAAATTATCTGCTAGATTTCTTTTACTCACTGCGTGCACAAACTGTTCATTGAAAAACAATAGATTTAAATTTATATTTGAACTACAGGAGTTTCTTTTGCCCACTGATATACAGATAAGCTACAAACCACAATGTGCTTCTAAAATATTTAACAGAAAATAAAAATGGGAAATCTAATGTCTTTAATATTGCCTCTCTCATCATATTCTCTAAACGAATCTCTTCACATATTCAGTAAAAAACAATGCTTCATGGTTGGCAACAATGACAGCTCTCATTTAATTAAAAAAAATTACATAGAATTTTATTTTTTGAAAATTAAAGTATGAACATTTTTGTTTCATCTCTTTCATTATTGCACCAGTTCTCCAGGGAAACAGGGGTTTCTCAGGACTGATGGGTGCTTACCTGCTTTCTTCTCAGCTGGGACAGCAGGCATGCTAAGGGACAGCTGGGAACTCTGAACACTCTGGGTGAAGCCATCAATTCTACACCCATTTGTGCCTTTCCCTAGTAGACCTTCATAATCCATTTTGGACTTGTTGAAATGTCTTTCTTTCTGGGTAAGATATATATGCTAGCAACAGCAGTTTTGCATGGTACATGCATGTATTGCAAAACACATATGTATTCACTGAGCACACATGATTACAAGTATCAGAACTTCTTTCCTGTCTTTTGAAGATAAAAATCAGCAGATTTTTTTGAAAAAAAGATCTCTGATGGATGAGATAGTGAATTAGTATTCTGTCACAAAATATAAACCTGTTTTGGAATATTTGAAATACTAAGGCTAGACTTGTCAGACAATTGCCATTAATTTGCTCCAGACAGGACAGCATAGAAGCATGCTGTAACTATATCATTGTATTTCAGAAAGCATGTAAAGAGAAGTACATACATGTAACAGAGGAAGAAAGACCTTTAAGGAGAATCATATCAATTTTGCCTATCCCCACAGAAGACTAAAATTACAAGCAACATAGGTGCACTTATTGTATGATATGCGTATACCTATAGCGGTATTTTATTATACGTGTTTGAAACGCTTGGAGGTGATCCTGCCCTTCTATACTGCTCTCATGAGACTGTACTTCAAGTACTGCATACAGTTCTGGTGTCCTCAATGTAGGAAGGACATGGAGCTGTTGGAGCAAGTCCAGAGGAGACCACAAGGATGACCACCTATATAAAGACAGGCTGAGAAACTTGGGGCTGTTCAGCCTGGAGAAGAGAAGGCTGTGTGGAGACCTCAGAGCAGCTTCCTGTGTATGAAGGGGGCTACAAGGATGCTGGAGAAGGACTCTTCATCAGGGATTATGGGTTTAAACTTAAACACAGGAAGTTCAGATCAGGTGTAAGGAAGAAGTTCTTACTGTGAGGGTGGTGAGGCGCTGGTTGCCCGAAGAAGCGGTGAATGCTCCATCCCTGGCAGTGTTCAAAGCCAGGCTGGACACTCTTGGGTGACACAGTCTAGTGTTAGTCATCCCTGTCCATGGCAGATGATTGGAACTAGATGATCTTCAAGTCCTCTTCAACATAAACCATTCTATGATTTTATGATTCATAGCTAATATTCATAAAAAAGAGGTACTCATGTATGCACACAAATACAGACACAAGCATATATAAGTATAAATACCTGAATAGCAATGAGATCAAAGACTTGATTTGAAAGGCCATTTTTAAAGTGCAAAAATTTTAGGCTCCTATCAAAAATAACTCTTATGAAGAACTAGTTCATAGGATGTGAAAGAAATTATGACCATTGTGTGAGTAAGAATATAAATAGCATACCCCTTCTTGATTTTAATATATTCAAAAATACTTACCAGGAAATCTCAGGCAAACAACAGCACTATATCACAACTTTAACAAATCTAGACCTAAAAGATTCCATTTAAAGTGGTTACAACATTTAACAAGTAATAGAAATTATTAAATTTCTACTACTGCTCATCATTCAATACCATTCTTGAGGACCTTGCTATTTCCAAATACTTCAGTCTCATGATAATTCTCTAGCTAAATACACCTGATTACCATATGGATTGTTGCTGTATAACCTCATATTACCCAAAATAGAATATAATCTAAGCTGTAACGATATCCAAGCCATTCCATAATTTCACTTGTGTACTAGAGCCTAGAAATATTTACGGAATAAACAGTGAATTAATGACGGCTTGTTCCCTTTGCGCAGAATGCAAATGCTCATAAGGAGCAACTCTGTGGACAAGAAAACAATCATAGAATCATAGAATTCTTAGGGTTGGAAAGGACCTTAAGATCATCTACTTCCAACCCCCCTGCTGTAGGCAGGGACACCTCACACTAAACCATGTCACACGAGGCTTTGTCCAATCTGACCTTGAACACTGCCAGGGATGGAGCACTCACAACTTCCTTGGGCAACCCATGCCAGTGCCTCACCACCCTCACAGGAAAGAATTTCTTCCTCATATCCAACCTAAATCTCCTCTGTTTAAGTTTTTACCCATTACCCCTTGTCCTGTCACTACAGTCCCTAATGAAGAGTTCATCCCCAGCATCCCTATAGCCCCCCTTCAGATAGTGTGTCTACTCTGTTTATTTCACAGAACTGAACAAGACCAGTGTTGATCTGAATATCTATTCACAGCTATGCTTACTGGCAGCATTTTCCCATGACAAAATTGTTGTTTTCTTTTTTCTGGCTTTTACCCAGTTCCTAGCATATAACAGGGCTTTATTTTCCAACCGGTTTTCCTGCCTTCCCTCTCCAGCTTTCTTTAATAGTTCGGTCTAGAATTAGTTTTACATATGTGGAGCTCCTTTTAGACATCTGACTAGTGTCTTCCATGATCTTAGACTTCTAGGGAGGATCCACTGCACTCAGCAGAAAGAAAAGGGTATCCAGCCTAGGATGTTTAAGGCAAGCACTGATGGCCATGCCATGCCACTCTCAGTCTTGACAACTCAGAATTGAGGTGTGGAAGACTCTTCTCCAGAAAACTAGAGACATAACTTTCTAAAGTGATAAAACTCCTGCAATGGGCTGGATGGTATGAATACCTTCCATTGTCAAGGATACCTGTTTCTAAACACTTAATTTAGACAAGTTAATTCTACCTGATGTGTTGTCTTGTCTCTGAAACAGCACTTTCTCCATGTGGTAGATCAGTCTCAGCTTTTGTAGGACAAGAAAAGGAGGCCTTGAAAAGATTGGTGCATCAGTTCTCCCTCTTAGTGCGATCTGACCTGTTCTGGTAGACCTGAATTGTGGCATGAGGACACAGACATCTTTTCTGCTTGGGGTCTGTGAGCCTTGGGGGTCTCCTATAGACTAGGTCATTCAACCTTGGAAAAGTAGTTCAGAAGAGTTTCTACTGAGTTGTCTTTTATGTTTTCAGTATATAAAGGCACAATTCTTACTCCTATTAGCAAATATTAAGTGGGAGCTTATATTGGTACATATATAGATTCAAGTGATTTTTGGACTCTTATCTGGTTTATGTAGATGTATGATTGAAAACTGAGAGATGTTGCTTGATTAGGTGAAAGGAACTTCATGGGCTTTGTGTAGATAACAGATCTTATGAGGCTGTTTGATATACAGTGAATGTATCTGGTATCTGGGTATTACAATACCTTTCAAAAGGCAGGAATTCAGGCTTAGTGTAAATCCCTGACTGAACTGGAAAATAAACCATGTGAGATGTAGGATCACAGCTCTGGTTTGCCAGGGGTGTGAATGTTTAGCTATTAAGAAAAAATACCTTCCTTTTATTTTGTGAAAATTTTTAGAAGATCTGGTTGCTATTGTCTGGAATAAAGGAAGTAAGTGTAAGTCTGTCTTGCCTAATAGAATTCTTATTTTCCATCTATTCATAGAATCATAGATTCATAGAATCATAGAATAGTTAGGGTTGGAAAGGACCTTAAGATCATCAAGTTCGAACACCCCCACCATGGGCAGGGACACCTCACACTAAACGATGTCACCCAAGGCTCTGTCAACCCAGTCTTGAACACTGGCAAGGATGGAGCACTCACAACTTCCTCGGGCAGCCCATTCCAGTGCCTCACCACCCTAACAGGAAAGAATTTCTTCCTCATATCCAATCTAAACCTTCCCTGTTTAAGCT
>JBCJKH010050451.1:7502-40715 GCA_039877255.1 Loriculus beryllinus | reverse complement strand
ACACAGGGGCTTGGAGCAAGCTGCTCCAGTGGAAGGGGTCCCTGCCCGTGGCAGGGGTTGGAGCTGGAGGAGCTTTACGGTCCCTTCCAACACAAACCAGGCTGGGATTCTATGATTCTACGAATCCATTTCCCACCTTGTTTGTGATACGTGGGTGGTGTAAAACCTCTCCCTGTAGTGCATGTGTTGCACACAGGCACCTCCACTGGTTTAATTTCACCCTTACCTATTGCACATACACAAATAAATTCTCTCATGCCATTTTATTGAATTTCTAGTAAGTTGGCAGACTAAAGTGATTTTTAACACTTCTCAACTAGATTTATGATTTCTATGTCATCCACCCTGCTTCTGACATTAGGAAATGTTCAACATGAGGGAATCATTCTCTGGTTCTTTTAACTACACTATAAAGCATTTTAGTCTCCTTTCTTTCAGAAATCCATAAATGGCTAATTTAATCACGGGCTTACAGCAGAAGCCCTCAGTTTCTTCTGCTAATTACGTGGCTGAGTTTGGTGCTTAAATCATTATGATATGTTGGAGGCAGGTATAGAATGGACTGTCTGGACTCGGTCACCAAAGGCCAGGTCATGACTTGGTTTCTGAAGCACCAAGGGTCACCTGGTGGGCTTGGCTCCTTTCTGTGAGACATGTGGTATCAGTATCCCTAAGTGGTGCTTTCAGGAGATCCAGATAAACCCATCACATGCAGTCGAAGCTGAGATTTTCCCTCTCTCTCGAGTGGGGACTTGCTCTTCCCCCTGCCTGACCTACTTTGTTCTCTTGACAAATTAGTACCATGCCAGCCACAAGAAAAGCTTTACAAACCATGTGCACTGCAGTGTGACTGAGCCTTCCTTCCTCCAACGTCCGTCCACCCGAAGCACGTTTGAATTCCAAAGGTACACTGAGCTGGGTGGTGAGATGGCTGATGGCTGTGTGAAAGTACACACACCACTGCCTTGCAGAAACTCCACATAATTACAACTATTAAGCCATTTGCTTGTCTGGACTCCTGAAACTTGAGCTTGTAGGGTCTTGTGCTTTCCCTGGAGGTTTCTTGCTGAAGAAGTCATAGCTTTTTCATTGCATGAACCACCTGCCCCTTGGAGACAGTGCTGCAACCTTCTTCCTCTCTTCTAAACTACAAGTAGGAGCTACTGCCATCTTTCTCATCATTCCTGAATTGAGTGGTTTGATGTCTGGATCAGGCTGAACTCTTCTGAGGGTCTTGGTGGTTTGATGTCATGTGCAGAGACAGGCTAGATCCAGAGTTACAACCACTTGTAAGCCGGTCTGTGAACGCAAATTGCACTCTGACGTTACATTGCAAGGTTCTTGGGGTTCAAAGAGCTGCTGAACCTCCTGGTGCTGTGCAGACAGATTATCAGGGGAATCCCTAGCAGAAATCCTTGGGTTTCCTTATTTCCAATAAATAAGGAAAAAAGTTGATGTGTGCATTAAAATACCTAGAGGAAAGCTTTTAAAACTGTTTAGCAGATTCATCTGCATAGAGGAATGCATAAACCTTTGGACTCTGCATATGGTTTTATTGAAACTTGTTTGATCTGGTAATTGCCAACATCCACTGTTCTTACAATTTTCCCATGTTCTGTGGTTTATTCAATGAGCAATTTATTACACAAATAGAAGATCTGTGTTCTGGCCCCAACCAAGAACTAAAATACCTCAAAACCTAAAGTTTTGATGAGTTCTACAGACTATGCTTTAATTCACACCAGCAGCCTTACCTCTTTCTAGCAAAAAGATACATATACATATAATAATTGCATAAAATGTGATAATGAAGGATGTAATGAGGGAGGGAAGAAAATATCTCTGCATTGGACCTCTGCCTGTAACTTTGAACAGCACTGAGGTCTTTTTTACCCCCCAGACTAATTAACCTGCTTGTGCAGGTCTTGTGGGCACGTGCCCTCCTCTCTGCTCTCCTTGGGACATCCCAATCCCTGGTGGTCTCTGGGGTGTGACATGCCTTAATAATATCATTTTGACGATTTTAGATGTATTTTCCACTTTTTAAAGAAAACAGCATCTGTTATGAGACTGCAGTTCACCCTGGCTCAGTTCTAAGCACACCTTTACATACTCTGGTATATTTGGCCTACCACCCCTCATATACATTGCTCTCTTTCCTCCCATCCTCAAAATCATTCCTTGCTCCTTCCCCCGTCCCCTGCCCATTTGTTTCAGGAGCATTTTCTTCCTCCCTCCTGGTGCCCCTTCCACACACCCCAGCAGCACATGTGGTGCTCTACTGACATGTCCCCTTATGGAGAATCCCGATTTGCAGATGTCACTGCATACACCAGCTATACCCCATCCTGAAACTTATCTTAATCTGTAATAATCAATATCAGCATGCAGAACCATATGCACCATTAACTACAATTTACATTTGATAATATACTGTTTTTCTTCATTAGGATACTGCTCCCGTCACTTACTTGGGGGAAAGTCTTGGGGTTGGAAACCCACTGTCCATCTTATTTCTTTCTCCTTGAGTTCAAAGCCCAGTTTATGTCCTCCTACCTGGGCTCGGCTGGGAAACAGGACTGATTTTCTTCTTGAATGACCAGAATTCATTTTTCAGTCAAGTTACTGCTGATTTACCTGGAGGTAATTGAGACTTGTGATTTCTGAGAGAATGGTGAGAAAGGAGCTGGCTAACTGGCAGTCATCACCAACTTCAAGAAGCAATAGGTGTTTGGGGAACAAAGGTTAAGTGAGGATAGTGAAAACACAGTGAGAAGAGTTAATAAAAAGCAGTAAGATGCATTATTCCTTAACTAGTTTTAATTCTCAAGGGTTAAAAGAAGTATGGTTGTGTAACGGTGTGGAAATGCAAGCAATTGTCGGAGCCAGGCGCTCGAGTATTTCCAGACATAATTTTCTATCTCAAGTTCAAATACTTTTGGAAAGGGCACACCAACAGTATTCCATGAGAGTAAGGGGTAAACCCCAAGACTGGTGTGTGCTTAAAATTTCACAAATCATAGAATCATAGTATCCTAAAATGATCTGGGTTAGAAGGGACCTTAAAGGTCATCTGGTTCCAACTCCCTGCCACAGGCAGAGACACATTCTACTAGACCAGGTTTCTCCAAGCCCTGTCCTACCTGGCCTTGAGCCCTTCTAGGGACTGGTAACATGTGGATTTTAGTGCATTTTGCCATTAGAAAAGCATCATTATAACAAGCTTCTATCCCACTCTTGTTTCTTCTGAGAAGTTCCTGGTAGCTGGATTTCACTTGCTGAATTTTTGACCCATGCGCAGTCCGTACTAAAGCAGATTTTATTGAAGGGGGTGGATGCTGCAGAGACACCCCAGCATTGGTGAACCCAAGGCATTTGCTCAGGCTCAGGTCCTGTTTTAGATGTCTCATGGACCCCTGCAGTGGCACAAAGCTTCGAAGAGCGTCCAAATACCTGTCCTAGGACTGGGGAGCATGGACGGTGCACAACATCAGTGTGTCCATAGCCTTCAAGAGTAGGGAAAAGACATTCTTGATCCTCCATTTGGGGAACAATTTTCCTCTAGTAGCTGGAAATTTTTTAATAAGGAGGCTTTATATCACTGTGCAAGGTGCATTTGAGGGAATGAGACACGGTTTGACAGCACTGAGATGCTGCAAAGATTTTGGTGCTTTGGACAGAATTACAAATTCTGTTGGTATGGCTGCAGATGGGTGCAGTACAGTATAAAATAATGTATAAATTACCATATAACTAATAACTATACTGGCACTATAGTGAGTATGTCGTGGTGATAAGCTTCATGATTCTCTTCAACCCACTGAAGTTGAAGGAAGAGCAAAGGCCTTTTCAAGCTTACTTTATCTTCTTGCTTCTTAAGTGAGACTAATCAAGTTTATATCCTTTTAGCTTATTATTAGCCCAGCAGAGCTTCTGGCACTCTTTACAGCTTTTTTGACATGAAAGTTAGTTACACCTACTGTACTTAGTATGACTTCACTTTTCTTGTGATAAATCCTGAAAATTAATATACTGTATCTTCCAGATTACAAAATGAAAGTGTCCTAGACATTGTGAATACTCTGGCTGTGGAATGTTGCCAGTAAAGGAAAAACGGATGTCTTAATGATCTTTGCTAATAAAAAGAACAAACTCAGTAGTAAATTTTCTTAGTTAAGATGTCAGGCTTTTCTTTTTTCTCTTTTTCCTTACCCTAAACTTGAACTGACGCATATTACAAATTTCTTGCAAAGTAGAAAATCCTTGAAAATAAAAGGCACCGGGTATAAAACAATAGTGAAAGCCCTAAGAGTGAAGTGAGTCCTGCGTTACTCACGCAGCCAAAGCTCCCACTGACTTTAATAGGAAGTTTGGCTGCAAGAGGAATGCAAGCCTGGGCCCTGAGCACTGAACATAGGTTAAATTTTTCTTAAATTAAATGAAGGCTAATAATGGAATCTTTTGTTAAATTATTTGCTGACTGGGCTTCCTGATTTGGTGAATTAAGAGCAAGCCAAGCTCTGAAACAAGTAACTATTCTTGTTACAAAGGGTAGCACTGGTGGCACTGGTGTCTTATTGAACACAGATCTGCTTAATTACAGTTCCCACTGTTTGTTAAGATAACGAGTGCCAGCTGTTTGATAGCAGTGGAGCCCGCACAAGGAAAAACTGGCTATCCCTGTCATTTCCATTTAGGCCCTGGATCAGACTTACATGTCTCTAAAATCGTATGGGGAGCAAAATAACTGAGAAGTGCACTCGCAATGTGTTCCGCAAATTTGGGCAGAGTATTTGCCGGTGCACACGGAGCTCCGCCATCTATATCTAAAGCAACTCACCATTGGGAATATAAAGTCAAAGCAGAAAAATTGAGCATTTAATGGTCTACCATTACTGTTGAAATCACAATGACAGGCCATGATCTTCAAGTACAATTTTGATCCTTATGTAGTAACTGAAATTACAGCATTTCATACTCTGACTATATTCTAGGGAATAAAACATCTGTCTAAATATTGGAGATATAAAATCCTCAAAATAAAGATATTTGAGAATATCTTGCACAGAGCACCTTTCCACCTGCTTGCTTAGTATAATGCAGTCATTATGGCAATAAATGTTTCTAATAAAGTATGAAAATGGATTGTTTGCTTTGCTGCTTGTATGAACTCTCATTTCTCTTTTTATTATATTGAATCTGACATTTGCTTACCCTTTATCAGTAGAATATTTAATCAACTCCAATCTGTAAGAAGCAAGAGGAATTTCTATTTTATTTAAAACCTGTCCCACATGAAAAAGGACTGGGAAATAGGTCACACAGTGTATGGGAAGTGTGAAAAGTGTTAGAGTTACAATGCTGAATATTTATCTAGTCGACAAAAGAGACGGCTCTAAACTTGTACAGTAACGTGCATGTCTGCTCCTATTGTTTAAAGGTCTGGTGAAATGATTTAATGGCTTAATGTTTCTAATTTTTACCCACAGTACAGGATCTAGAGAATTAAACCTCTGTCAGCTTTATTTATTTTCTCTGTCAGAGTATTTTCTTGCACTTTTTGCTACATAACTCTTCAGAAATGCTATATCCATATCGATTGTAATTTCTTTGGGCTCTTGTCCAAAATACTCAACGTAAACAGTCTGTGTTTCCTCTCCATCTGTATTTTGGCTAATCCTCTGTTTTAGACAATCTCATGACAAGTGCTAGTTATCTGGAGGTACACAGTTTTCAAATTGGCGCTCTATGATTTATGGTTCTTGTTTTACAGAAAGTATCACAAGCTCACAGAAGTGAAAGCTTCCAAATAAACACCTAACTTTTGTAATAAATGCAGCTAACAACATGTCTGCAAATATATAGTAAACAGAGTGAGTGATATCTTATTATGCAGGCCACAGTTTGACTCGGTCTGGTTTTATTTATGAATATGTCTTGCATCTGTTTCAAATTTCAGACCCGTCCAGTATCTCAAATGCTCTCCCAACCAAGCTTGTGCTGGACGTTGTTAATTATGCTAATAAAATATTTGTATCAATTTTGCTAAAGATCCGCAATGCTCCTGCCACAAGCAGACATATTTTAATAACTGAATTAAGAAAAATAATTATAGTGAGCACAGGAATGGTCAGAGATGTCTAGATTGTATAAAAAAAAAAGGGAGGGCGAATGGGTAGGGTACAGCTAACTGTATAAGAGCAAAGGGACATATGATTAAATTAAGGGGCAATGCATTGTGAACAAACAAAAGGAAATCTTTCTTCATACAATGCAGAGTCAATCTGCTGAATTCACTACCACAGGGGGTCATTGAAACAAATGCTGTGGCTGGGTTTCTGAGAGGACTGGATAATTTTATGACTGTTATTAAAATACGTAGCCCTGGAAGCTCAGATAATGATAAGGGCAATCAAACCCCATGTTGCAGCCTGTGAGATGATGGTTGGAAGCATGGGAAAGGAGTCTGGCCCTCTGTGCCACCCCGAACAAACTGGATGGGGCCTTACAGAGGGCTTCACCTTCCTTTGAAGAGAAGGGTGCTGCCCACCAGTGTGGTGCAGGCTCCATCACTGATGTCCTCTGGTGCCACAGTTCCTTGTCTCTCAGTGATAATAAAACATGAGACCCTAGTGTGAATATCTGAGCATTCACCTCTTGCTGCCGGTTCCTTGCCACTGAGCGATCTTTGAGGGGTGCCATTGCCTTGGCTTAGCTTCGTTGTGCAACTGAATAGCTTATAAAGGCATGAGCTGATGTAAGGACCACTGTGTGCATCACTTCTGGGTATGAAAGTTGCAGGGTCTGCCCACTGCTCTGTGGAGCAGGACACGGACATGAGGAGAAGCTCTTGGTCAACACAGCAAGTATTTAACCCTCTACTACAGAGTAAATCTTTAAATGTCTTTTTCAGCTGTGAAGTCTTTTAGTTTGGTCTTGGTGAGCCCATGCTGAACCAAATGAACTCTTTCCCCTCGTTTTAGCTGAAGGCTGGGGAGTTCATTGTCTGTATTTCACACATTGGTTAGAATGCCTGTTATTCAGGATGTCTCGCTTGTGATCCTACAAGAAGAGATGTATTCTGCGCTCTTCAATGAATACATCCTACAGCACCCCAGATGCCATCAACTGTGTATTAGTAGCCATGAGAAAAGAAAAAAAAAAATAATAGAGTGGCCTACCAAAAAATATAAAAAGCACAACAATGAGCTTCTGTACGAGATCTGAGGATCACTGAGCTGGGAGACTGCCAAAGGGGTGCCCAGCCAGTCCCCATGGAGGTGGCTCCAGCTGTATCCAGCTGTGCTTCAAGCCACCTCTCAGGAGTCCCTGGGAGTTCCTTGAGAAGGAGGGATGTTGCCCTTCTGCCAGCTGGATTGCACTGATTCCATGAAAGCCAAGGTGACAGTTGGCATTTATTTGTAACCCTTGTTATCACCCGGCGTGGAGAAACGCAAGGCTGGAAATGGACAGTGTGTCTCCGATCAGGGAGGCTGTCAGCACGATTTATGGAAGTCTGATTTGTTATTTCACTTCCATGAAGGAGGAAAAGTGACAACTTTGCCTTTCAGTATTGTCAGAGTAACGCTTTTCCCAGGCTCTTCACATACTGGAAAGTGGATGAGAAGGGAGGGAGCCTGAACATCTGCATCCCTTGGAGGAGGACCACGAGGAGGTTCTTACTTGGTATTTGGAGCTAAGCACCATGGCAGGATATTAGGGCTCGGCTCTGCTTCACCCCGTGTGACTTTGCCCAAAGCTTCTCTTAAATATTGGGAACCCTCCCCATCAAAATCTGGGGCATGGTGTGGTGTTGTCAGCTTGGCTGCTCCTCACTGAGATCTTTGTGGGATTTTTGCTGGAATTAATTGAGTCAGAACCTGATTTTAAGATTCTAAAATCAATGAAATAAACATACTCCCCTTGCCAGTTATTTTGGTTATTGCCCTAAACTTTGTTGCTTGGTTTGCTGTTGCTAGCACATAATAATACATCATCTGCAAAATATTTGCCACTCTCAAATGTTTGCTTTTCCAGTTGAAATAGATCCAGGCTAGTGTGCTACTTTACACAGGCAAGCCACTCTCACCAGCATGTGGGAAACCACTTCCAGGATTAACTGTACCGCTTTTCTAGGAGGGCTTAGTTCCAACATGTTTAGAAAGATCAAATAAATAAATTAATTAATCTGGCCAGTCCCAAGTAAAATGAAGACTGGAGTCCTTGTTGGGAAGCCCTTGCATCCTGCCCCTTCTTTTTGAGGTAGGACACATAAACCACTTTGTATCAGCTCCCACCATGTCTTATTTCCCCCTGGGTTTCTGACAATGGTGAGGTCTTGTATTATTTTTCACTTTATTCTTTGGGGAAAATGGGTAAAACTGCAGGACATGCTTTCAAAAAGGAGCAGTGAACAGCAGCTCTACCCTGACCAGAGCGGTAGTCTCTGCTTGCCAGGCTCTTCTTTTCCTTAGGAAGGAACTTTCAGTGTGATGCGTGAAGTAGAAAAAACCCTGCATAGGAATTAATGAGATTGTTCAAAAAATAAAACAGTTTTTATTTTCCTACATAAAAGTTTGTGTCGAGCTTGATAGGTTGAAATGACTTTGGCAGAGAAGAGCTCAGGCAGTGCTCTCCTGCTCTGAGGATGTGCAATGTAATTGCAGGGATATGTACTGCTTTTAGTGTTACTTTGTCAAATGACATTTGAGTTATGATCATATCCCTAAACTGTGAAGGCAAATGTATGATTCTTGTGACTGTATTTCTTGATCTTGAGGAAATGCTGGATAATCATGATCATCTCTTTGTGTACCTGTCTAAGGATCAAGTTTTCAAAAGCAGCCCCTAAAAGGGTGCATACCAAATATGTGCATGTTTTCGTCTCATCTCATCTCATCACATCTCCATGTGCAAAACCATGTGCACATTCAGACTAGATAATTACCTATCCGGTTTACTCCCGCACGGGCTGTTGTTTAATGTAGGCACAAAGAAGACAATTTGCATACGTAAGTAGACAGTGAGCTCCAGTTCTTCGTGCTCGTTTTTTTTTCCTTATGATCACAGCAACTGAAGATGAATAAGACCTACTACGTTCCTTATACCTTACCTTCTCAGAAAGAGTGTTCCCTGATGGATAATTACCACTGTTTTGTCACTGGTTTTAAATGTCCCAAGCAGTGGCTGCTTCCACAGGGTCCCTGGAGAGCCCCTTCCACTTTCGAGGCCACTTTTGAAAATTTGGCCTCACCGGAGTGCTGGAGCTGAGAAATTCCTGGTGACGTGAAGAGCCGAGACATCTGCTGAATTCATAATGGAAATGTTGACTGAATCCTGCAGGATAAGAGCTGGGATTGACCAGCTGTGCTGGTGCTGGCATTTTATTGAAATCAATGGGAGTGGCTGTGTTGAAGGATGGCATGTGCTGTCTACCTGAGGTAAGAAAAGAAACCCCCCAGCATGAGAATTAAACTTATTTTCCTGGACCTGGACAAGTGAGGGAGCCTGGATGTTAAAAAAGTGTTCAGCTGTGATTAGCGTCTGCTCCTGGAGACAGAAAATTGCCTCTGAACAGACTAGGAAATGTTGGTGGGAAGGACACAGATTACACAATTTCTTCTCCTTTTTCCCCATTTCAATCTCTGACTTCTCTCACAGGGTCAGAGAAAAATTGCCAGTATAGAAAAAAAGAGGCAAAATTCTAATAGAAGGTAATTGCAGCCCTTTTCCAGCTTTAAGTCATCTTGAAGAAGTATTTAACCATACTGTGCTGGCTGTCATTTGTAAATTGTTAATTAACAAGAGAGCAAATAATAATTACTGCTGGAGCCATTCAATTAAAAGATGTTGCTTTCCAAACTTTGTTCACACAGTCTATATCGCTAACATCATGTCTCGAAATATGCCACAAACACTGGCAAAAGAGCAAAAACCGAAGTATTTCGCCATCATTATACAGCAACACATGTCTTTTTAGCATTCTTTATTGTTTTGATTCTTAAAGCTTGCGGTCTCCCAGTTCATGTGGGTGAGGGAAATATCTCTGTGGTTTTGCTAAGAGAGTATTTTGAGAATAAGAGATTGAAAAAAAAATCACAAACAAACATTCCTTACAAGAAAAGGCTGCCCTTCTGTATAACCTGCCTAGGAAACGCTTGCGTTTTGACTTGCTGTGAGACAGTAGAGAAAATGGAGAACAAATGCATGTGCCTGGTCTGGATAACCTAAAGTTAACTCCACATGTCAAACTGATTGCCTGACACAAGGCAGGCATATTCTGTGATGACAAACAAATAGCACCTCCATCCTGCAGACATCCCCTAATTATAAAAGAGAAATTATTTCCCATTTTCATTGCCAGCAAATGTATGTTTCTCTGGTGCACCATAATTTCAGTCTAAGTACTGTATCAAAGTTTGCTGAATGTGAAGCACAAAGTATGTTAGACATTAAACTGTAATTACAAAAGGGAGTGGATTTCTAGAGTATTATGTTTTTTGGTAATATTTTATTTTATTGGTTTTCAAATATACTTAGACTGCCAGACTAAGCAGGCAGAATAGCAGCAACACAGAATTCCAGAATAACATATGACTTTAATAAAATAAAGCAGGATGGCTTGCTTTACTTGTGTTGCTGAAAAGGACTGAACCCATTGTCATGCCCTCAGCCACAGTGCCATCCAGACCCAGCTCGATGGAGACTCATGAGACCAGGTGCCCAAGCACAGATGTGGATGTCACCTTGGGCATCTCATCCCCATCCCCATATTTCTCCCCCAACCCCTGCTTTTGTTTCACTTCAAGGCAGCCATAAGCTCCTGTGATGATGCTGAGCCAGTGTTTGTCACAGTGGAGCTTTGATCTCAGTTTCAGCTCTTGTGCTGTGGAAATATAGATAATAACCAATGGTATAAAAGAAGGGGATTGCAGGGGAAGATGAGCAGAGGAAGCACAGAGGGGTTTATTCAATCCATATATGTTTTTTGTTGGTTTACACTTTCCCTTGTCCCTTTAATTGTCAATGAATGTCACAGGTGGTGAACCTAAAAGGTAAGCAGAGATGTTCACAGGTCGGATCAAACCTGGGATCAAGGATGAATTATTAGAGGAGTTTGTTTCCATAAGTTGTGCAGGATCGTTCGAAGCTGTGGCTCAGACGAGTGGCGTCCCCGCTGTCACACTCCCGGCTTTCCATTACGGTGCTATCACTCACAGTCCTGCCCTTTGTGGTTCCTGTAATGATCTACACTCGTTCTGTCTCTCTGCGTGTCCACCCTCCTGCATGTCAGGCGCCGGCAGCCGACTCCTGCAAGCAGCAAGGAATGGGGTGGGTAATACGTGACCAGCTTTGCTAGGGATAATTTTCTACATGGCTGAGAATGCGCACGTGTGGTCTAGGACTGAAGTATTGCCTGTGCCTTGTAGTCCTGAACCAGGTGCCTTTTCCTCACGGTTCTTCAGGAGTACATTCCCTACTGGAGATGATATTAACGTTATTTACCATGACTACTCTTGCTCTCATTTACCATTCTCTGGTGTTTTTTTCTGGAGAAAGACTGGTATCCTCCAGAAGAGCCTCCATTGCCAGGGTGCAAGTGCAAGGGTTGTTAGATTGGGATGCGAAGGAAGATGATGACCTGTGCCGTACCTCCCCTTGACTCAGGAAGCAAACACTGGCCATGAGTTGACATTTCACACACAATCCACTTTCAGCAGTGAAATACTCAGCTGAATTCAGTTTGATTTTCAGTGGCACGCCACACCACAGAGGTGGCATGGAATGGAAAGCATCAAGTGCTGCATCCAGAGGAGAGCATCTTTACATGGAGAGCTGTGATCTTTTAAAACATGTCTACTTCCTTGTCCATTTCATCTTTATTTGGTCACTGGAGACCACTCATGGGAGCACTAATTATGACAATTTTTTCTCCAACTTTATAGTTTTTACCTTTCTTATTTTCCAGAAAATCTCTGGGTATTTCTCATAGCTTGAGAATGGATACAGTACTTGGGCTTTCAATAGCAGCAGAAGAAAGAGAAACAAGCAATTTTTGGTTAATTTCTAAATTATTGCTTCAATTCAGCTACCCCTAACTTTGTGACTTTCACAGCTACCAGCTATCTCAACTAAATGAGTACCCAGTAAAATGTAACCACATCATCTCCTTTTCTAGGGACATGAATCTCTCATTAGTGAGAAAAAATATCTTTTCCTTTTTTTCATCATCTTGACTTGCCTTTAGTGTGCGTCAGCTTGTAATAATTGTGGAAAAGCCTTGAATGACAGACTAAAACATTTCATTTATATGCAGAAAATGGCTGGGGGTGAGGGGGAAAACTCTGCTTTCCCAGAGTTGTCTGTGAATGCACTGCCTCTACATCTGGAATATGCTTTGTAGAGTTTGGTCCAAGTGCTTGTTCAGCCTCTGACACCTCTTCCAAGACTCCCACATCTGTTTTGTCCAGCAGGTAGAAACTCTAGTGTCTGAGCTGCTCTTTCAGTATAAAATCTCTTATTGACTGCACTTAGTATGTAGAATTACCCAGTTTTCAGGTGCAGGAGTAGAACACCAAACTACCCATGGTGTTTACACCAAGAAGAAAAGGCCTGGCTTCCTGACAGTGATTTATGCTCTGAAATATCAAAATGTCTTTGTTGGCTCTCTTTCCTGATAGTGCAGGCACAGCTACTGTGCACTCAGCCAAAGCTATTTGTACTCATGCTGATACCCAGTGCTGGTGAAGACCACTTACACCACACCTGGGGTTTCTCCACAAGTGAAAAAGATGTTAATGAAAAGTGCTTTTGTTTCTTCACCCACCCCTGAAATCCCACATAAGCCCCAGCAGTGGCTGCCTGTTTGCATGCAGGACCCAGACATAGGAGCTCCTCCTTTTTACCCATCCCATCTCAAAGCAGGGACAGAGGTTTTCCAACATAGTTTGTTTGAGAGAGGTTCACCTCAACCTTGCTAACCTCACTCATGTGAGGTTACCTACTGAAATCATT
Organism: Loriculus beryllinus; assembly: GCA_039877255.1. Classification (NCBI taxonomy): domain Eukaryota; kingdom Metazoa; phylum Chordata; class Aves; order Psittaciformes; family Psittacidae; genus Loriculus; species Loriculus beryllinus. Next base: position 27,701 of record JBCJKH010050451.1, on the reverse strand, counting down.
CTCAAATACACTCTGAGATACCAGCTTTCATGCAGAAGTTACATCACCCATCCCACTGGTGCTTTGCATCATCTCTGCCTTCTCACCTCACCTTGGCAGAGCAGGAGCTGGGCATCCTCAAACACAAGCACATACTTTTTGTATCATGGACCCCCATGCATTGACCCCATTCTGGTCTGTCTGTCAATACCGTTTGTTTATTAATTAGCCTGAGGGAAGAGAGGCACTTCACACACAAATGAGACCCCTTGCCAGGAAGAGCTGAGAGGAATACTTTTGCCTAAGAGTTGCCTAATGCAGCTACTGAAACACTGCCAAAGGTTTGCTTTCAGAGAGTTCCTATGGGCAATATTTCTATAATATCTTATATCCCAAATGGGCTTTATATGTTTCTTAGAAGCCTGATTTTCTGGAAAGAGCAAATATTCCCAAATCTTTTATGTTTCTTTCCTCCATCCTTCAGGTTCTTTCAGTTTGCTACCTGATACCAGCCTGAGGAAGGCTGATTTTGGAAAGGAGAGGATGGCAGCGTGAGGCAGGTTGTCCATCTACTGCTCTCACAGCTTGGCATCCCTGACCTAGCTAAGCTGGCACACTGACCCACCTCAGGCATCAAGCCATCCAAGCAGATGGGCATGAGTGTGGCCAGAGAAGAGTCCGTGTAGGAGCATTTAGTTTGTTAGCAAAGGGCAGAATTCCTGGACAGAAGTTTTAAGCCCAGGCTGTTATTCAGGGGATGGGTGTTATTTTGGGTTGCAGTGCAGCACACACAAAATTATAAAAGAAAGAGGGAAGATTGGGAAATTTCTATCTCTTTAGGGCATCTTGCCAAGGAATCCTACAGGGATTCTTCAGTGACGATTTTGCTGAATAGCTATAGATGGTGTACATACTTAGATACAGCTGATATGACAAAAAAACATATTATTTTCAGGTACATAACCACTTTTATTAGTTATATCCTTATTTTTAGTTGATTGCTGAATATTATGCAAAGCTTAAGTTTGTAAGTTTTGGGTTTTGACCTGTGAGCTATTTGACTGTATTGGCCTGGGCCATGTCCTTTTGGGTGCAGAAGTGGTGCATTCAGATAAAAGGACATATGCAAAAATAAAATTTGTATATCCTGGATGTCTGCCTTAGACTCTTGTGTTGCGATTCCCATTAGGATATAGGCTTTAATATATGGAGAAGCCTGAGAAGCTGGTGGGGTATGGGGGGGTGTTAAGCTGAATCCTCTGCTGGAAGATACCCATGTCCAGATTGACTCCAGCTGACTCCAGCAAGTAGATGAGGAATGCAGTCACCTCTGGCTCTGAAGTACACAGGAGTTAGCACCTCTGCCCTTAAAATGGCATTCAGAGGTTCCCAGGACAAGCAGTTCCCAGAGTTAGGTGTCTCTCCCATCAGGCAAGATGGATCTGGGCCCTTTTCCTTCTGTGCCCTGGACCTGGACCAACTAAAATTACATGAGTGTTGGCAGATGTATGTCTAATCTGTTCTTAAAAATTGCCAGTGAGTTTCACAACATCCCTTGGTAATTTGCTCCAGTGCCTAATTATCCTTTCAGATAGAAAACCTCCCTTCCTGCAAGTTAAAACCTGTTACTTCTTGTCCAGCCTTGTTTGGACATGAAAAAGAAGTGGTTGTCACCTTATTTGAAATAATAATTTATATATATGTACTTTCATGCATACATATATGTATATATATATTTAAAAATAGCATTGAGTGTCCCTTTCCTCTTTCTAGACTAAGCAAACTCATTACAGCTTTTCTAAAAGCTGTATATATATAATTATATATATATTATAATTTCCTATTACCTTCCTCTGCACTTTCCCCAGTTTTTCTTCATCTCTTTTTTAAAAGCTCATGCCAAGAAAGGGACATTTTATTTTCATTAAGGCTTTAATGGTGCTCTGCAGAGATCCCAGAAAGTTCTTTGCCTTTTTGAAACAGCACTGTATTTGTTGACTCGGAAACACTTTGAGGTCTTCTGTAGCCTCCAGGTCACTTTCTGCATACTTCCACCATCGTATTTGTGTGGAGCTGATTTTTCTTCCTATGTATAGTGCTTAACACTCGTCTTTATTAAATGTCATCATTAGGATGCTTGCTCCAAAATAATTTGGAATTTTAATGCTTGTAATCTTTCCCAGTTTGGTGTCATCCAAAGTATACTCTCTATTCTGTCATCCAAGTTGTTAATGAAATATTGAATAGCTTCGAATCCAGGACAGACCCAGCTGGGACCCTGCATGTTATGTTCTCCAGTGCTGACAAAGAGAGGAATTTCTGTGTTTCATTTAGAGCCCTGAATGATCTAATCCATTGGATTAGGTGGCAGCTACAAGAAACAATGAAAAGAAAAAATTCCAAACCCTCTTTTTATAAGTACTCATTTTTGGAGTGGTATTATATAGCTTTTTCCATTTCATATCTTGAAGTCCTCGAAGCATAACTTTGCTATATTTTATGTCCTTGGTTTTCTTTTTGAAAGAAAAAAAATTCTACTGCCTTCTATAAATAGTCCCACAAGGTTTTGAAGTTCAACCCTGAATTAGTGAAATAGAGAAACAGGATAGTTAAATTCAACTTTTGGTGGTATTTGGCAGATTTATAATTATTTTTTCCAGCAACAGTCTAAAAGGCATCTACACATCTTTACTGTGACAGCTCTGGTTTTGCAATGGAAAGAAGGTAAAACGCAACAGAAAAAAGGCAAGAAATCACCTTTTTATATATGAAAACCAGTGGCTCTAGGCTAAACTAGATATTTTTAAAAATGAAATTTTCTAAACTCATGCATTTCTTCTTTCCCTAATGCTAAGAACATTACTTAAGAGAAGGCTGCTTGGATTTGTTTAAAACATCCATATCCCATTCATAGAAATTGTCCAGGAAGAAGCAGGACCTCCCTGGCCCTGGCCAGTCTGAAGAAATGTGCATTAAATCAGAAAAATGGCAACGTATCATTAGGCTTTGAAAAAAATTTTAAAGGCTATGGAGGTTAAAGAATAATTCCAGTCATGATGACTTTTTTATATATTTCATTTCCCTCTCCCTTCAATCCATGCCACACACACTCTGTAATGTTTTTATCAGTGAAGTTCAAACTTCAGCCATGTTTAACAGACGTAATAGATCCAAAGTGCTCAATCATTCCTGGTTTTACAGCCTGGCTTCCTGCACACCACAGGTCAAAAAACCTCGCTGGGTTGTTTCTGCACCTTGGTCTTACTCACTTTAACCTTGTTTAAGGCATCAGCAGGTAGACACATGAAATGTGGTCAGATAGATTCATAGTCAAAGAAAAAGAATAGGCTAAATGCTTTTCCAATAAGATAGGATGGATTTATTCTCTAATGCCTTTTTTTCCCATCTAATTTTAAGGAATAATTAATTTTCAGAGTTTGGCAAGATAAAGCATCTGGAAGAATCTGGGACAAGCAGAAAATGGACTGTACAGCCATGTGCAGTGAAGGATTGCATAATCTTGCATCAGAACGGTGTCTGTGCCTTGTAAGAAAGACCCTGGGATAGCAGGATTCACAAGGATCACTGTCTCAAGGGCATCTCTGTCCCCATACCGCTCCACTGAACTCGTCCGCCTTGCTGGTGGTGTTGGTTGTGTACTGGTATTGTAACTTTCTGGTCTCTGATCTCTGTATTCCAGCTAAACTCCTGTTTTGGCACTTAATGTTTCCCTGTTTGTAATAGGAAATCTAAACTTGCTTAAATTTATTTGTCTTTCTATTCGGTTTGGAATAAATCAACTCAATCTGAGGTGATTTCTTATGACTAGTTCTATAAAGTCTTTAACTGTCTATCAAGGACAAATTCATATTCGTGTCACCTCCTATTGTTTCACCCTCTATTTCATGAGAAATCCTTCACTTACTACATCTGTTAGCATTTCTGTTTGAGCCAGGAATGTAAAGGTTCCCACAAATATTGCTCACAGTAATGTTTCTCTATCATCATGAAACTTCTGAATCCTTACCTAAATTTGACCTCAATGCATATCCTTGGCTACCCCAGTTGTTCCTTAATAATCTTCTGGTTTGTACAAGGTCCATCACAATATTTGCTATCCTGTTTACTGCTGTTTTATCTCTTTATCTGTGCTCTCCTTCCTCACTTACTTTTTCCTGTTTATTAGCATCACATATGACTATGATGCCAGCCTTTTATAATCCTCTTTACGCTAGTGTAAACCTCTTAAGAGCTATGGCAGCCTGTGTCCCAGAAGGTGAGTACTTTTTTGATACTTTCGTGGAGACTATTCGTGGAAAAGAGTCTTTTGATATTGTCCTGCTCAACACCTGAGCCAGTATTTGAATTGCAGATTATATTGGCATTGGAGAAATAAAGCAGGTTATTAAAAAATACTCTATTCAACCTCTCCCTCCTGACAGAGAAGTTGCTCAACTTCCATGTATGTATAAAAGATTCTGTTCTGTATTTTTTTGCTTTGTAAGTTGTAAGAGTAGGATCCTAAACCTGTCAATATTAATTCAGCAACCATAGTCCAAAACCCAAAATCTTGCAAAAGACTTGTTTGTTGAACCAAGCTCATTTATTTACCTTCCCAGATAGAAAACACTCATCTAGGTAAGTAGCCAAGAACAGGAGGATACAAATGGAGAACTGGAAACAGAGTTTGGCTCAGGTTATATTGACTTTGGCAAAAACAAAACATGAAAAATTATACCTGAGATAAAAATAAATTATAATTGAATTAGAGGAGTTCTCCACGTAAACTTAGTAAATGAATGTTAATTCAGTAACCAATTTGTAGCTATGAAACATAACTAGTGATGTTATTCTTTGGAACTTGTTTTGGAAAAGATTGCATAAGCCATGAAGCAATTCTTTGCAAAGTGCATAAAAGTGTCAGCTTATGTATAATTTATTCAGTTAATGTTAGTTATGGTCTGTTTAATAGTACTTAATGCTGTTGTATGACATCATTCTTTCATTTACCAATAGCAAAAATAAAAAGACCAATCAAAAACGTTTTAAGGACTAAAAGATATTTGCAATAGTTTTGATTTTTAGCTTAAATAGTGTAAATCAATAATTACCACTAGTATGTAAAGGATATTTTAAAAGGAGCAATTGTCATACACAGATTACATATTTACTAATTAGTTAGTTTAATTACAATTTACTCACTGTGTATGTGTTAAGTAATATACTTTTAATGTGCCTTGAGCAATTCATTTTGCCGACAGCATAGTAACTGGCTCTATGCGCTTGCCCCTTTATTAGTGGCAATTATTAAATCCAATTTTAGTTGTACTTACTACATTTCCTCCGCTGCCTACAGGGCATCCCTATGGGAGAGTTAAGACTTAGTGCTTCTGTTCTCAGTCTTTATGTCTTTTAGCCTCCAGATATCCTGGGGAGCAGGAGCTGGGAGGAGCAGGGTCAGAATGGGTCAATGTATCCACAGGAAGGCACAGGGACACCTTCTCTTGCCTTTGTGGAAAAGGGAATGAGTCCATGTCCCGCATCCAGCTGCAATAACGCCTTTCTTTAAGTTTGGAAAGGAATGAACTTTAACTGACAATTTGATCCAGAGGCATTAGATACCTTCAAAATGCAGAAGCCCTTGCCTTCCTTGAGATGACCAGACTTACTGAAGTCATAAAGGCTGCTATACGGAAAGGTGAACAAAGAGAGTTACCCATTTTGAGATCCGTGATATAAACCTTTTGCCCACTCTAAGTCAATGTATCTGCTTTATTAGAATATTGCACAAAAAGCGCCTTTTGTTGTGAACTCTCCTTTCACGGTAAATAGACAAGTGGTTTGGTTTATTAATATCCTCTATTTTGACTGAATAATCTTCTTACTGGATGTCTTTTTTCTGAGGGCAGCAATGCTGTCCTGTGGTTTACAGACCACATTTCCTAATTTGTTGTGCTGGCTTCTGCTCTCAAGACAAAAATGAAGTTTGTAATGTTCCTAGCAGGCAAGCTGGCCCGATGTTCCAATTACCACCACCTGCCTGCTATGCCAACTGTAAGATCTCCACTTGGCACGGCCTGTGAAACCTGGGCTACATCTAAATGGGTGGAAACTTCTCATTTTGCAAGTGGTGATCTCAGCCTCTCATGCACGTTCTAACTTTTCTTTCCAAATGTTCCAAGCAATGCCATTGCAGTGGTCCCGAGACAGTTTTCCGGTTTGCTAGATCCCAACAGCTTCCACAAAAGATGAAGAATTAACACATTTCATTGCTGATCTTGGTCCATGATTGTGTCTATCAGAAAAAAATCACTGTGGTCCCTTAGAGGAAGCATGATAATTGTTTTGCAGCAAATCTTGTAAGTGATTTGGAACAAAAATGATTCTAGGGCCTCTAAATGTTCACCAAGAAATACATGTTTAAAATGCAATGATATTTTAAGAACATCACAGGCTCAAATATTGAAAACACTTAAATTGCGAGTTGAACTGTGAAATGTAGATTCTGTGAGCAAATAAAGCTGATTGGCATAAATGAGGTACTCAAACTTTTGTGCTTGGAAGCCCTCATCAGGATATTCTGTCACTAACCCCATTTAGAAAACTCCTGTCCTAAATACAGATCCTGATGCAAAGAGCAATGAAACCAGGAAGAGTTTCTCCTTTGGCTTTAACCAGATAGGACTAGGTCCTTCCTTCACTATCCAAGGCAGCTGGAGCAGAACCCCTTGGTACATCATCCAAAAATCCACAACCATTATCAGACTGAACCCTACTGGTGGTTTGTGGGCTAGGCTATTAGTAGCTTCCAATGTAATGAAAGACCACCTTGTTCAAACTCCTATTTAAATCCAGCAAATTTACTGCAACTGGTTCTCATGTTAAAGCAATCCAACCAGTAGCTCTTGGGGCAGTAATAATGTGAAAATACAGAATTCTTCATGAAAACCTTTGAAGCAACAGGAAAGTCCGTGTCCCACTTCTCATACAAATTACTTTGGATTACACCCAAGAGTAAATAATGTTGTCGTGTGTATGCTGTTCTTTCCATGCTTTAAATTTCTCAGCCAAAATAAAGGGTACTTCTGAAAGATTTTTCTGATTTGAAACATATAATTTTCCATGTGTGTACTTAAGCCTATTCATCAAATATGCATTATTAAGACAAGATTTGACTTAAATGAAAGCCAACAGTATGCAGAATGGTACAACTCCCAGCTATAAAATCTATCTTAAAAAATGCCACACTTTTGTAGTTTGATCACAAGTAAATTTAAGACACAGAAGCTCTACATCACTTCTTGATAATAACATGAAAATTGTGCTCTCTGTTCTTCTTCCTAAGGATGCTGCTCTCAACTGGGGAAAGTTACAGCACTGACAACATATTTGCAATTACCTGCAAGACTTAACCAAGGAAGTAGTCAGTTTATAGTTACCTTCAATATGTAAACTACAAATTATTAGTGCATGAAAATGGCATCTAAGTTCTGTTGCTGGGGTCTAGTAATTTTGGATATTTTCCATGCTATTACTGCCTGCTCCATATACCTTTACTGGTTCTTTTTGAAATTAACTTAATGGCACTCTACAGAAATGGACTGCCTACTGAGAATGAAAGCTTGCTTGCAAAGATGGACTAACTTCCTACTGGGAAGCACTGATTTGGCACAAACAAAGAAATGCTTTAGCATTAATTTACTTCGGTATCAAAATATTTAGAATAAATTATTTAAAATATTTAAGAACTAAGTGGTCAATATTTGCTTTTAATAAATTGGACCCATGTACTAATATTTGATACAGAAAATTCCTCCGGTATCTCCCAGCTATATTACTGAGATAATGCATTCTCAACTTGCCAGAAGTGATTTTTCTTCCCTTCAGGCAACCAGGGACACATTCTTGAATTGGGGCTTACACTTGTGTGCACCCATGTTTGTGCACCTATTCTCTTGTGAATTGAGCTCTGCTCACATTAGTACAGGTAATATCACTGTGTGTTTTTGTATGCTCCCACCACACAAGGATGAAGGTAAGCTGAATGCAGGTGGGTTCCTAGTCACTACCTTCCCACACAAAAGTTTCAAACAATTATTTGTTCTACTTGCTAAATTGCCAAGTCCTTTGTAATAATGCTTTTAGCAGCATCCCCTCTCTGACATGAGACAAAAGAACACAACGGGTTTATGGCATTTGCTTATTATTATCCTGCAGGCCTGAGTTACTTTCCTTATCCATTGATATTGCCCTAGGTCCCACAAGTGTGTCACTATCTTAAATAGGGTAATGCAGGGTATGAGTTTCCTACTATCTGATGAGTAACATCTTCATCTTTTTTCCCTTTCCCTTTCCCTTTCCCTTTCCCTTTCCCTTTCCCTTTCCCTCTCCCTTTTCCTTTCCTCTCCCTTCCCCTTTCCCTTTCCCTTTCCCTTTCCCTTTCCCTTTCCCTTTCCCTTTTCCTTTTCCTTTCCTCTCCCTTTTCCTTTCCCTTTCCCTTTCCCTTTCCCTTTCCCTTTCCCTTTTCCTTTTCCTTTCCCTTTTCCTTTCCCTTTTCCTTTCCTCTCCCTTTCCCTTTTCCTTTCCTCTCCCTTTCCCTTTCCCTTTCCCTTTCCCTTTCCCTTTCCCTTTCCCTTTCCCTTTCCCTTTCCCTTTCCCTTTCCCTTTCCTCTCCCTTTCCCTTTTCCTTTTCCTTTCCTCTCCCTTTTCCTTTCCTCTCCCTTCCCCTTTCCCTTTCTCTTTCTCTTTCCCTTTCCCTTTCCCTTTCTCTTTCTCTTTCCCTTTCCCTTTCCCTTTCCCTTTTCCTTTTCCTTTTCCTTTTCCTTTTCCTTTTCCTTTTCCTTTCCCTTTCCCTTTCCCTTTCCCTTTTCCTTTCCTCTCCCTTTCCCTTTCCCTTTCCCTTTTCCTTTCCTCTCCCTTTCCCTTTCCCTTTCCTCTCCCTTTCCCTTTCCCTTTCCCTTTCCCTTTCCCTTTCCCTTTCCCTTTCCCTTTCCCTTTGCCTTTCCCTTTCCCTTTCCTTTCCCTTTCCTTTTCTCTTTCCCCTGTTCAGATACTCTCTTCAAGGCAAATTAGATCCCTTCTATATTGAAACAAGGAATTTTGTTTGCTCTGAACCAAATAGTGCAATCTGCACATACTCCTCAGCAGCACACAGCTAATGCAGGGTTGCGGTGGATGGAAAATACCATGTGTGCTCTTCCATTTGACTTCAGAAGTTAAGCATATTAGGCATGGATTTAATTTTCAGCCCATTCCCTGCAACATCACAGGCCGCACTGAAAGAAGAATTGTACACAGTAATCACAACACAAAACACAAACTTGTATGTCGTTGTTGCGGTGAGTTCCTGGCACTTTGAATGCTGATTTCTACCCATGAAGTACATTTTAATTTAACAGCAGAACCTTTTATTCACAGTAATGTGTTCAACTTTGGTAAAAGGGGGATTAACAAGTTTCAAAATCATTTCAAGTGACAAAAACCTGTCATTTCACTGTCACTCAAACCAACGATAATAAGAAACAGAACTTTGTCTTAGAAAACTGGTGCTGGAGGTCTTGGCCATAAAGGAAGCTGTTGTCTACTATGGCTACTCACCAACTAAGATGCTCACTTATGCTGCCTGCATCTCACATCAATAAATCTTTTTAGGTATTTAAATGTTTTTATTTTTCTTAATAATTACGAGTTTGATCACAGCCGTGGATGGAGCTGGAAACTCAGAGGGGCCACGTGGCAAAACAGCCAAGCATCCTACTCCAACAGAGTGTAGCTGTATAGGGACTAAGCACAATTTAGCTATTAATGAGCTATTATAGGAAGCAAGTTTCAAGTGCCCATAAATCAGTCATTTTGTTTCCTCTAATACAAGGCTTAGGATTCATTCCATGCCAAATTTCAGCTTTTAAGCCTCAACACTTTTGGTGGAAGGAGAGTCAATACAAAAAGCATTTTTGTGTTTTCTCCTCCTATTACTGAACTGGATAATTGCACTAATTTTTACCTTCCCATTTTTTGCACAAACAACTAAATCTTTTTTTGTATCCTCCCCAAATTCTTCTTAGAATTCAGTTTTAATCTAAGGGTTGACCTTCATCTAAGCAGACATAGGTACAGCAAGCTTGAAAACAGTTGAAAATAAGGATTTACATTCTGAAATTTTAATTGAGAAGTCCCCCTCCCAGGCTTTTACAATAATTAATAAATCCTGATCTTTTGTCCAGCAGCCAATGGGGTAGGGATGGGTCACTAAGCCTTAAATTTGCAATGGCAAAGAACCAAAAAAAAACCAAAGCTTCTGCCCAAGAGTGCTGATATACTGTGCTGGTTGGTTTAGACATTTTACACTTAAACTTTTAACTTAGTCAAAGCTGCTTTGATGGCAATCAGCCTGGTTTAGCCACTACGTTCAGGCAAAGGGAGCGTATACTAAAGCCACTGCTATGTGTTTTGGTGTGCCTTGTGTCACTGGGATGTTATTTCTCACAACAGCACACTCCAAAGAGTATATGAATGTTATTGCTGACCTGAAAAAAAAATCAAAATATTAAGAAAAAAAATAGAAAAAAGGTGAAAAAAAAAAAGGATGGCAAGACAGCAGCCAATTTAATCTCCTAAAAGACGTTTAAAATAGCCCTAAAAAATCCACATGGAAGTGAGCACAGCACCAGAGAAGTTGGAAATGGATTCAGTCTTGCTATGGAAAGGTAGGAGGTGTGTGGAGCCTGGAGACAGCACTGCTGGACAACAGGAATATCAGCAAAACCCTCCTGCTTTATCACCTATTACACGGATTAAGGCTTGAGGCACTCCAGTCCTGTCACTCCATAAATGCGTTAAATGAGTCGGGGATTTTGATCATATTGTGATTCTCATTAGTAAATCTGAATACAAATAGGTTTTAACCTAAATAACTATTGTTTTGTCCACGTTGCATACCCAACGTGTTACATTAGGAAAAGTTAATTTTATATGACTAAATATAATCAGAAACACAACATGAGGCCTGTCAAGTTGACATGGTATGATAGGTACCTTAACTCTTCTCAGCAGGTACCGTTGTTTGCACACTGCTTAAACTTGTTCATCAATGACTTCTTGCATGATAACCAGGATATTAACAATACATTGAAGGTGGCACAGGGCTTCTGACATGTACAAATGCAATTTATCAAAGAAGTATAATTGCAAAGGAAGGCCTGCAGATCATTTTGGTATTTCTCTCTCTTTTTTCCCTCTTTACTTGTTGCCATGTGTATTACACCAAGATCAAGCTCCTTACATGCAGATGGAATGTAAAATCGTTAAACACAAAACTCAACAAAAGAGCTTATAGACAAAAAATAAGGTACTCACACTTTAAGGTGTTCATACTTTACGCTCATAAAAATAAATGTAAAGATCAATGGTGGCAGGAAGGGGAAGATAAGCAAAAGGTGTAGAAAAAGTAAAGTTTCACAGGTGTAAGACCTGGGTGTAGGTAGATTTGTTAATATAACAGTTGTAACCAGCAAGACTGAGCAGTCCTTCCCTGGCTGGATTGTGATATGCTATTCATATATTATAGAGATTTTAGGCTCCTATTGTAAATTCCTTTGAATTTACAACTCACTGCACTACTTAATCTACTTTCTTATGCAGGTTATTTCAATCCTAATCAATGTCTGTTGTGTGAAATCTAGATGGTTAGGCTTTGGTTGCTTTTCTTAGACCAAAATTTTAAAAACCTGCTTTTTTAGGAATCTTTTTTTACCATGAGGAGTCCATCCAGTGCCAGTCCTCAGCAGGTTTTCTTCGACCTATGATCCAGGCTCCTTCTTACACCATCACTCTCACTGACGTGCCCTTGAACGAGAGGTGAGATTGTTACCTGCACAAAAGCCTAAAAATACTTTTTCCCTGCACACTGCTGAAGTTTCCCAGAGCCAGAGGGATAGTCTGGGATGAGGATCTGAACCTGGATCCAGTTCAAATAGACTCATGGGAAACTGCATGCAAAACTGCACGTTGGTGCATGCCAACACTTCCCTAAGCCTTGAGTTTTCTCCATTAAAATATAGAACCTATCATTTTTAAAATAAAGCTATGCCATATATTTTAATTGAGACTCTGGTCTCCAGCTCCCAATACTTATAATCAGATTCCAGTTTTCCAGCTAAAGCTGTTTATTGATGTCCTACTTTTTTCACCATTGTAGCATGTCAATAAATTGGAGAATAGTTCCGTATGTTAGATTTCCCCAAGCTTTCTGAGGAAATCCTTTGACAATTTGCTGTATAAAGTCAGTTAATTGCTTTATATAGCAGAGCAATAGTAAGTATTTAGACATATCATATGACAGACATTCAGAAAATATGGGAAAGACATATTTGTCAATAAAAAGAATGCTGGAAAAGCAAATTATTTTATTATGTGAAACTTCTTGGTTTAAGCCGAGTTATCTCAATTGTACTAATAACTGACATGCCTTAACCAGCTGTCTGAACAGCAGAAAGAAATGGCTTCTGCTGATTTTCCTGAACCTTCTCAGGACCTCCCTGTAACCAACCAGAAAGTAAATCTCCAGATGCCATAGAATTTAATGCAAAACCGAAAGTTCAAATTGTATTTTCTTTTAAGTTGGATAGGGCCATAATAGAAAAAGATCATCAAAAACAATGAAAAGAAATAATTGTTAATTTCTACACTACCTTGAAACAGGAGCCCCTGAGAATAAATAGAATAAGAATACTATTAAAATTTCCTCTTTTATTATATCTTCGCTGCCAGAGTAATTGTTGCTGTGTCCAATATATGCAGAGGACAATTTACTAGCTGTTTTCTATTAGTTTTTAGCATTAACATATACAGAAATAAAATGAATAGCTAGCTTTTCTATGGTTAATTAAATGACTGACAAGTCACAGATGTTGCTGCACCGACTCTTCCATATGATTAAAAAAAGAAAATCAGCCCTGGCAAACAAAAGAACAGTAGACCAGCAGTGTAAATGGTCTCTCTATTAAGTGAATATTGATGCTACATTATGATTTTTTTTTATATGAATGTGAATAAGGTAGAATCCTTGTTCTTTTTTTTAAGTTTTAGATTGAGATTTGAAAAGAAAACCTGTTTCCTATGTAATTCTCACAAAGGAGTTCAGAAGATGGTTTACTGTAGAAGTGACCTAATTTACAGGAGGTTCTGCTTCCGCAACATCTATCACAAAAGTGCATTTTTATTAGCAAGATACATATCTTTAATTTTTTTCCCTGTATAATTTTAATAGAATCTTGGTAGCTAAACGCTGGTATTGAAAATAAATATTTCATTTCTATTCAACACTATGAGTTACTAAAAAACTTGAACAGATTTTATAGAAATATTCATAGGATAAGTATATTAAACTGCAGCTCACTCTCTTCTTACCTTGTCCCTACTTTATCTTCATTAACAGTAGGAGCCCTCTTGGAGTTGAATGGAGTTTCTCTCATCCATGGTGCTATTGCTTGGTCCTAAGACCTGGATCAAGATGGTTGACCCATTTTAATTTAATTTCCAAGTAACTGGAAGTTAATAATTTTGAACTCAGGTTAGGAGTCCTGGATCTTCTGAACTGTCCAGTGCCTTTAGCACAGTTAAACATTTTTGGATTTAATAGGTAGTAATTTCTTATGTTTCTTTTGCGTAGTCTGATGGTTTCAATGATCTTTGTGCTTACTCTTATAAGGTCATTACTCCTTCATCTAAAGTAGGTATGATGAGAGTTAGGAAGAGAGTATTTTCCAGGTTTAACACTACTCATTACCTTCATTATGAATTATAGACATTTGAGGAAAATACAGATGATATAAAATTGCTTTGAAAAAACTTATGCAAAACATGCATAAACATATTCTTTCACTGCTTGTTCAGTAAATTGTGATAACCCAGCAACAGTACTAAGGAGCCAGGGCATTACTGGTGGAGTTACCACCCCCCCATGGATAAATGATGATGCCACTGCCGATACGAGTGGACAAAACACAAGAGTCACAGAAGTGGGTCACCAGTTCCACATGGAAGTTTGGGAGGGGAAATAAAGTAGAATAATTTAGGTAATTAAACCAGCAAAGAATTTAAAAGGACAAAACATTATTACTGATGATGGATTTAAGCCAGAACAGCGAAACTGGAAACAATATGCTTGTGTAAAGTGCCATATTTAATTAACAGGGGTAGCTTAGGTATAATATTTACATATTTGTAAAACACTCCAGGAGCACAGAGCCTCTTTTCCATCAAGTGAGACCTCTGGTGCAGTATTGAATTACAAGAAAAATTGAATTTACAAGAAAGCCTTCCCACTTACCAAGTTAAGCATTTTGCAGAGCTTGGACATCATTTGAGATCCTGAATTTTGCTACTGAGCAGACCTTACTCTGATAACCTTAGGAGAACTAACCAGAGAGCTGTTTCAAGCTTAACTTTTAGGCAGCTTCTTTAATAGCAGGAGAAAATGGATATAAGCAATGCTTACTATTCCTAAGGTTCTTCCCTAGACTTTAATCACACCAAGTCAACATGCCCCCTCTTCCATTCCACAGCATTGTTCAGCCACTGCCTGCAAGGCTGAGCCCTGAAGTGACAGTGATTTCACCCTGAAACATAAATAATTCAGAGCCTAACCAAATTTGTCAGGCCACTGACCACCAATTATCTCTTATATCACCCTGAAAATTCATTTGGAGAGTTAACCCAATGAATTTGGCTAACTTTGGTCAACGCAAAGTAGAAAGACCTCTAGAAGTCTTTTTATTGTTTAATTGCAGAGATTTCAGTGGTTCTGTTAGTGAAAAGTACAGTGTCCTGCTTCACCGTGGGATGGCAAAGGAAATACTTCACACCCTCACGACTGACTGCATTAATTACGGGGGTGATGAATAGTGTTCAACCCATGTAAATAAATGTGTGCCGGAGATTCGAGCCCAATGAAAGTACAGCTATGTTTTAGTGGATGGCGGCATCATATTTCATATAGTAAAAGTTGTGAGGGAAGAGGAGTGATATTTATGGAGTGCAAAGCACTGTGGGATTTTGTGGGAAACCACATATATTCAGCTTGTCAGAAAACATCTTAATATTTACTCTTACAATCCCTAGGCTACTGCTTTCTAAACCTAAAGCTTTCATTAGCCCATTTACCAGATATAAAACATTTGTAAGTCTGTTGAAAGAGTTACTTTCAGGAGTGGCATTTTTCACAGCAAAACGATGATACCTTTACATAACCTCATTATGCAGCAGTGTCAGCTCCTGCAAGTGAGCTGGCTTATCCCATTGAATTAATTCGTTATTTCCACATTTCTCTTCACATCCTCTGATTATTCCAGAGCATCTCCTCAGTCCTATTATCTCACACACAGAAGGATCCTACTTTCTGGGTACTCTCCTCTCCATTGCCATGCTGACCTCTGAAACTGCCAGCAGTGGTGCAGGGGTTTGGGTGTTTCTGGTGTTTCCAAAGGGATCTCTCCTTGAGTTTTGCCAAATCAGGGTTTATAAAGCTGTGTTACCCACGGACTTCCCTTCCCCACTTGCTGCCCCATGGTTGTTGATCCAGGCTGCTCCCAGCGCCCCAAATGGCTTCCTTTCTCTATGGCTCACAAACTACAGGGGAAAAAAAGCTTTTATTCCTTCCTGTCAGTTTGGGGCTCCAGCAATTTTATGATGGGAAGTTTTATAAATTGAAAATAAAGAAGTATTTCTTAAAACCTAAATAAGGATGATATTTGTTTTGGTCAAAATAAATATTTTTCACTCGCATTGCATGCACAATATGTTACATTAAGAAAGGTTAATTCTATATTAAATATAATCAAAAACACAACATGGGGCCTGTCATGCTGACATGGTGCAATAGGTACTTTAATACTGCTCAGCAGGAACCCTTGTTATATTTTTTATATGTTAGTAGATGTCTACTTAGAATTGATCAAACCTTTCCTTCTGAAACATATATGCCAACACCTCCACAACACACTATAAACTAGACTCTCAGAAAACAATAATGATGCTTATCAGTCACTCGCCTTGAGTTTGCTTGTGAAAAACCTCTAGCTAGTATGCTATTGGAGCTCTTAAAACATAGATCTTTTTGCTGCACTGATAATTCACTCACAGCTTGAGATTGATGACTATGTGAAGTCCATAAAAGATGTTACCACTATATTTTCTTCTTATGATTTATTTTATCATGTTGTCAAGGTTTGCAGAAAACAAGAAACAAATCAATGAATGTCATGCTTAAATATTAAAGAAGGCTGTAATACACAATTTTATTCAGATGCCTTATTCAATCTTGTAGCTCTGAAAAGGGTAGCGGCAGCAAAGCTTTTATTTGAATTACTTTTGGAAAAATTAATTTAGTGTGAACGCTGAATTGTGAATGGCAAAAGGGTAGCTAACCTTATTTGTTTAAAGAGGAATATAGAGCAACTTGGCTTTTTTTGAACGAGGTTTTGAGAACCTGGGGAAATTCACTGGCTTTTCAACTGCAGAAACTTTGGAACAGAATTGCTTAATGAGCTCATACTATCTAAATTAATGAATGGTTGCCGTAGTGAAGGGGGGGGACACACGCGGCAGAGGTTGAGAGTAGGATATTGGTACCAGCAGTCCCTAAGTGCTGCAAAGCTATTTAAAAAAAGCCTTTCCGCTTTCATTACTGCAAAATTGAGATCACGTCTTCTTACACCTTGGTGGAGGGAAGGGTGGGGGGGAAGAATAGGGATGAAGGCTGCAACCCCATGCTGTTCCTGAACTGGCTCTCCCCTTCCTAATGCCCTTCTCTGTGCTTCGGTGTAATTTGGATACAAAACAGCAATCAGGCTGAGTTTGGGATTTTATTTATTTGTTTGGTCATTTTAGGGTTTGGTCTTTTATTTTGTTGCTTATGAGATAGAAGAAATTATATCAGAGTATTTTGTTGTTTTTTTTTTAAAAAAAACCCTTTTTTCAGTATAGTGGGCTTAAAGCAGTGAAAACAACACTTTCTTGTGGTTTCTACTCTAATTCCCACGTCTAGGAAGAGCTTTGGTGACTATTTTATCCTTTCTAAGGCAATGATTAAAGCTGTTGTGTCCTACAGGATCAGGCACAAGAGGTCTGAACGAGCAGCTCTCTCCAGCCTTTTGTCATCAGGGACCAACTTGCCTGTTTTATTGGTTTCTGTTATGATTTTATTTCATTTTGGGTCTGTAACTATACCAAAGATGGGAGTTAAAAATGAAGGAAACTGAGCAGAGGTGTTGTCTAGCTCTGCATCTCCTGGGATCAAGCAAACTGTCCATGTCCTGGGCTAGAAAATTCCCATACCTTGTCTGCCAAACATGTGATAAGCAGTGAAGCTTTTCAAAGGGATACTCGCCAGCACCTGGCAGGGTATCATTACATTAGTTTGTTACGGCATTTGAATTCATAAAATCTGTCTTTTATCAAGAATTATCGGCTTTGGTGTGGTTCCTGACTATCAAGTTCATACTTCTCTCAGCTAGAGATGTAGCCAGTTAAGGCCAATGATGATACCTCACCTTGTTTGTCTCTAGCACCAGAAGACTGTCAAACATATGGATGGTCCTTAACGGAATCACTAAAATTGCCTCTAAATGACCCTGTGTGAGATAGGAAAAGCTGTGTTTGTAGCTGATTTTAGGCAAGCAGGGACTACTGTAATGAGTAGTAGGTTTTTGAATACTCCTGCGTGACTTTGTGTGGGTGGTTGCCCTTCGTCATAAAGGACATCCAAGCAGCCATGCAGCACCCATGCATCTGCTTCTGAAACCTGGAGAGCAGCACAACCGCTGGCACGGTGGAGGATCACTGTGATATTTTTATGCATCCTTCTCTTGCAGGTCAACTAGTACAAGCAAGCATGTGGTGAATGCAAACCATGTAGAGAAGGAGCAGGACCATGCACTCCTCAAGGTCTCCATTGCTGGCCTCTCCAACTCAGCTGCTCTTTGGAATAAGCATGATTAAGCTGCTCAGTGAACCTTGCACTACTGCCTAAGGCCATATTTAATAAAGTTTTATTGTTCCATTATGCACTTTCACACCTGGAGATGGGGATCCATAGGGTATGCAAAAGTGTATGGCTCAACATTGCACAGGCTGTTGCCCTCCCCACCAAACCCCATTCACAAACCACATAAATTACAACCATATTTTCTTCGTATGCACTTTTAGGGTGAATTCTCTATGTGTAAGGCAGGGTTTTGGCTAAACTGTTCCTTTTGGTGCATCTCAAATCTTCTTAGCTCTAGAGAACATTTAAAATATCCCAAGGAGCTTTCCTTTCTGCTTCTCTGCAGTACTTCTTAATGCACACACCTTGTTTTTTTTTCCAGAGATGAAACTGATATTGAGTGAGAAGATTAGGCAAAATCATTGTTGCCTGCCCCAAACAGCTCAGGCAGTGAAAGCCATGAGTTGTTTTTTAATTAATTAAAGTTGATGCTTTAATTTGGCTTAAGACTGTAAATGCAAACGAAAGCATATTTTATTTGCAACTTTCATAATGTATCAGAGTATATTTATAATGCAGTATTAAAAATAAAATGTGTTCAATTATGTGGTTTTCAAGTATATTATTTAAATTAACCTCAGAACAATTCTTACAGAATCAAATTTGTAGCACAGGACCCAATTTTAGCAGCGCATTCTCTGCATACGTTATTGTTTATTATAGTGCATGCATGGAAAACAAACTTAAAGTTGATCAGTTTTTACTCTCCAGTTTCTCTCTCTTTCTCTGCCCAGCAGGGTGTAAAATGACAGTCAGATTGAAACAACATAATCAGCAGCAGGATTATCAAAGATAGCGAGTGCTGTCCACAAAGGAGACACCAAGACGTGGTGTGACTGGAAACTTTATTTCCTCAGGAAATACAGTACCTCTTGCCCTTCGAAGTGTCAGAGAACTCATAGAATTCAAAGCAGTGGAATAATTTTTGCTCTTTTTTCCCCCCATTTATTTATTTTGGCAATCACTTTGGATACAATTCACCCATGTGCAAACGGCAAACACAAGCCACATGCGTTTAAATCCCACCTAAGTCTCTTACTGGAGGTGGGATTGGTGATAGCACCCCAGCTCTGCAGTAACCTGAGACTCCCTCCTTGGAGACTTCAGCTTCTGTTGCTTCCACGTTTGCCAAGATCTAACTGGAAGTGCTGATTTTTCCCAGGCCTGAGTCACTGCATCAGCTTTGTTTGCTTTGAAATCTACTTTTTAATTGTGGTGCATCTCAGCTATGCAGACAGGGATGGATGGAAAAATAAATGTTATTTTGCACTTATTAGAAGATTTTGGAGGCTATATTTCTCTACCAAGAGTGGCTTTTATTTGCACTGAGAAAACTGACAGCACTGAGAAAACAGCAGCCCACAGGCTGTCTTTGTGAGAAACAGACAAACAAACCCAAACCAAATGTATCATTATTATCAGAATTTAATTCTATATGATGATTTTGCAGTTTGAGTCATAGAGAGCTGTGCTGCTGTAGAGGATTGCTTCTTTAAACATTTTTCACCTTAAGACTTTGAATAATGTGAACTCTAGATGTTTTCTTAATGTCATTCATACATTTGGAGACCCCTTTTCTAGTCTTTAAGATGCAGTGAACAAAAGAGAAGGAGATCACTGGAAAAGTTTCCAGCTGTGTTGGAAATTATTACTTGAACTTTCAATAGGTCGTCTCCATTCCACAGCCCCTCTGGAAAGTTCAGGCAAGCTTCCTCACACTGTTTCTATAGGAAACATTGCAGTAATGATCAGGCAGCTGCTGTGACTTGCTAAAAATGTCTTGGACTGGAACCAAGTCACTGCATACACATTTACTATAAATTTGTCTGGAATATTCCTTCTTGGGCTGGTTCTCCTTCAAATAGCTGGACTTCAGCTTGTGCTCTCCCTCACCACGCCTTAAAAATACATTTGGAAGCACAAGTTGTGTGCTTCATGATATACAAATATTCCCATTCAATGTGGATAGTTGTTACAGAATCATAGAATCATAGAATAGTTTGGGTTGGAAAGGACCTTAAAATCACCCAGTTCTAACTCCCCTGCCGTAAGCAAAGACACCTCACACTAAACCATGGCACCCAAGGCTCTGTCCAGCCAGGCCTTGAACACTGCCAGGGATGGAGCACTCACAACTTCCTTGGGCAACCCATTCCAGTGCCTCACCACCCTCACAG
>JBCJKH010050447.1:30283-40936 GCA_039877255.1 Loriculus beryllinus | reverse complement strand
CGGGTTACTCCGTTTCAAAGCTCACTGTTTACTTAAAATGCCCAGCACCAGGTTTCCCCAATTTCCCTGAAATTGGGTCAATTTCAGGCTATTTTAAGTCAGATTTGGTCTATTTGAATAATTTTTTGTCCATTTAGGGCGGTTTTGGGTTCATTTGGGACGTTCTTGTTTCATTTTGCGTTCATTTGGGGCTGGTCTGGTTCATTTTCGGTCAATTTCAGGCAATTTTGATACATTTGGGGTCCATTTGGGTCGTTTTCTGTCCATTTGGGGCAATTTTGGGTCATTTGGGGTCCATTTGGAGTGGTTTGGGGCCGTTTTCAGTTGATTTCAGGTGATTTTTGTCATTTTAGGTCCACTTGGGGAGGTTTTGGGTCATTTTGCGTTAACTAGGGTCAATTTCTGGGGATTTTTGGCTATTTTGTGTCAGTTTGGGTCAATTTCAGGCCATTTTGGGACATTTTGCATTTCATTTAGGTGAATTTCTGTCCAGTTTGGGTCATTTTGGGGCGATTTCTGGTGATTTGGCTACATTTAATGAGATTTTGGGTCATTTTGTGTCGATTTGGGGAGGTTTTCAGTCACTTTGGTTCAATTTGCGTCAATTTCAGGAGATTTTATGTCAGTTTGGGTCAATTTCAGGCTATTTTAGGTCATTTTGCGTCCATTTGGATAAATTTCTGGCCCTATACACCTATACTGCCCATAAATACCTCTTGTATTTGCAAGAACGTCAGCGTGGGGAGATGGGAATGACAGTGCCCGTGGAGGAGGCTGTGCTCCTCCATCTAATAAGGTATGTATCAGACACCTTTCCTTTGAGATGGCAGCCTCTGGAAGCCCAAGACGAACCTTTCAACAAGATTAAAGAGATGGTATTAATTGTTATCGATCATGGGTCAACAAATTAAATTGCATCTGCAACTGCACCTCTGAAAGGTCTAAATAAAAAGAGTAGTTAATGGGTCTGGCTGGCCCAGAGCTGTGATTAATTAAGGGGAGAAATGAACTACAACATTAAAAAAAGGCAGAAAGGAAGGCGATTGAGATCAGGCTGAAGTCCTTTGGTGTGTCAGGTGAGCACTCAACAGCATTTCAATTCTAGATTCACGCTGCCTGGCCTGAGCCAGGCTGTTATGAAGCAGAGCTGGTGGCAGGGATTTTAGAGACTCGTGCTCCCGTTGTCCCAGGTGCTGTTGGAAGCACTGCACACCCAGGAGCAGCAACTCTTCCACACAGACCCTCAGAAAAGCCAATCTGTGCCCATTGCTCCTCCCTGCTATCCCACTTTGGTGCCCAGGGAGAACTGCACAATCCTTCAGTGGGGCCGTGTGCTGAATGCCCCCGGATCTGGGGGACTCAGATCCCTTCCACTGTCTGAGCCAACACTGATGGGGACCTCACAGAAATATCTGATGCTATTTGCAGGGCTTCCTCCTCATTTCACCCAAACACGCTCAGTTCACTCTGTGTGGTCCCCGAGGCATCCCTCAGCTTGGGTTTTATCCCATTTGTTTCATAGGCTCAATGCCCTGGAACAGCAAAAGGAAAAAAAGAAGCATCCCCATGGTGTTCAGGAATGCCATCACTGTAGGTAATGCTCTGCCAGCTCCTGGGTGGGAATAAGGGTGCCACTGCGACTCCTTGGGAAATAATGAAGAAGCACAGCATGGAATAGAGATGGTGCTTAATTACTAGTGAAGAAAATAATATGTGGGATGTATAGTGCTGTACTTGTTCCAAGCACTGTACAAACATTAACTACAGTAATTAAGCTGTAATTAATTAGAGTAACTACTAATCAGTGTAAATAATGATGCATCTGGAGGTACCAAATGGAGTTTGTGAACTGAAAGCAAATTTCCATGTTCAGGAAATGGCACCAAATATAAAATGGCACCAGTAAAAGGCAAAAACAGATGGAGGTTAAAGCGAGAGCCTGGGAGTTGTGTCAGTCCACGACGGCTCCACAGAAGCGAATCCCGGTTTGGCACACATCTTGTGACAGAGCAAAGCTGATTTACTGATTCACTGCTGAGGAGTGCCCTGGGCAACCCATCCCATCCATAGGACTTCCACGACTGCTTCCAGGCTCCAAGCCCGCTCCTCCCATCCCAGCTGCACTCACCAGTGCTGCAGAGTCAGGGGCTGGAGCAAGAGGAATTGGAAGCTTGAGGGGGTGAGTAAAATACACCACAGATATATAATTTGGGGGATTTTTTTGCTGGTTCACACACTTCATATTTAACAAAATAATTTTTTAATAATATAGTCTTTTACACATCAAATATTGTTTCGAGACACCCCCCCCCCCCCCCAGTTTTTACAGGTTGTTTTTTCTTTTCTCACTAGTTTCAGGCACACTATTTGAAAAGTTTGAAACCGGGTTGTCATTGACAGGCAACAACTGACAAAGAAACGTGGCGATGACATCTTTAATGGTACCAGTTCTACTCGCAGGAAGCCAATGCTCAGCCGGAAGTACAGTGATGGCTGCACTCACCAGTGCTCCTCCTACCCCTTGCCCTCTGGTAAAGCACAAAAATTGGGAAGAAATCAAAAATGCCAAGGCAGCAGTGTGCATAAGAGATAGAGCCCGACCGTGCTGATCTGCTTAGGTGGAGGATGCTGTAAGGAGGATTTGCTGCCGTCGCTGTTAAAAGCAAGTGCTGGACAAAATAAGCACCATCACCCTAATGGCCATGACCAAAATGCAGCAAACCAAGTGTGGACAATGACGGGAAAGGCTTGTGGAGCAGAGAAATGACATTGGTGGCTTTTCTCTCACAGTATCGCTTGGAAGCTGCAGCCTGAGAAAGCAAAAGGTGTCAGTGCCAAAAAGCCTGAAGGGGCCCCTCAGCTGCTGGTGGGGACCTCTCCTTCCCGCAGGCAGGCACATAGCTGCTTTCTAAAGAGACCTTTCCCCAGGAAATTACTTCCACGGATGCAGCCAGCCTGTCCCCGTGCACCCTGGCTTGCTTTATCTGCAGCAGAATGGATGCTCCTGGAACTGGGGGAGAGCCAGGGCAGCTCCCTCGGGTCTCACCCTCTGGTGCAGTGATGGGACACTTCTGCAAAGCTCCCTAAGGCGATGGGCAGAGAGAGATCAGGTGTTTTAATGCTGACTTGTGGTGACCACGTCCCACTGTCGCTGAAGTCACGGAAACGATGCCCTTGGCTCCAGCAAAAGCAGCTCCAGCGCCAGCAGAACAGGAATGGGGCAAGGCTCAGCCCAAGAGCCAGCAGAGCTGCGGTACGGGTGGGACCCTCCTCCCTCTGCTCCACCACTGAGGCCCCAGCCACAGAGACAACCCAGGTAACACGTTGCTTTCTTGGTGCCTTTCCAGCCTATCCTGGCTCGCCATCCCTGCCCGGTCCGTGCAGCCGGCGTTGGCTTGTTGTCCGATCAAGGTCACGGTGACTGTGTAGATGTCTTTGACTTTATTGTCCCCACTCAGTGGAGAAAGTGTAACACAGATACAGCTTGTGTCTTGGGTGTCCGGTGGTATACCTGTGCATCTACCACGGGCTTTCTGCAGGTTACATTCCAGTCAGGGTTCTTTCTTAGCCCCTTTTTCCCTTTCCTTCCTGTCCTTAACGCACGCACCCACCCGCCCATTACAGACACAATCAAAATGATCCATCATTTGAGTCACAGCTGTATTGTCCCGACAATCCCAGCTTAGGAAGCGTCTTAAAAAAAAAAATAAAATCACATTAGCAAAATAATCCTTGAATAAATAACTGTGAAAACCCCCAGGATCCACACTGCAGACAGTGACAGCAGTGACTCAGTCGGAGGCATCACCAGTCTGAGAACTTGTGTGGGTTGTTTTGCTTTGGTCCTCTCCAGATTTGACCACCGCGTCCCTGTGAAGCACTGATAATTACTAAAGCGGAGTAGATATCTAGATAAAGGATACATAGTGTGTAAAGCAGGGCAGGAGCAGGACAGGAGGGAAAAGGGAGAGCCTTCCCCACAAGTAAAAACCTCTGCTTGTGTGAAAATCTTGCAGGTCTTGCTGGTGACCCTGTCCCAGCTGACGGGAGGTCGGATGCATGTGCGGCATCAAAGACGTTCCTTTGTCATCATCATCATCATCATCATCATTATCAAGGGGCTGCTTGCCCAGCAGTGCCACTGGCAGGGGATTTTCCACTACAGAGCCTGCTTGCCCTGGCACTCGCGCTTGGAGCACTGCGCCGGCTTCCACCAGTCCCCGTTGTGGCAGTGGCAGATGTTGCAGTCGTCCACCTTCACCTCGATGCCGGCAGGAATTATCGTGGTTCCTGCAAAGCAGTTTGGACCTGCAGAAACACACGTGAGTAACAGGAATAAATACCTGTTTGGTTCTAAATTGGGCATAGCAGCCCTGCTCTCAGCACCTGGGAGCACGCAGGTGCTCAGCCCCAGCCCCTTGCTGTGCTCCAATGCTGCATTTGCCACTGCTGAACTCAGCAGCAGTGTTCTCAGCCTGCTTGCTGCCAACCTTCACCCCATGCTGATCGCTTGCCTCATTTTTCTGGCTGCCCTCAGGCACTAAAGGGAAAATAAAAAGGCCTCAAGAACTTTCCTTCTCCT
Source organism: Loriculus beryllinus (assembly GCA_039877255.1). Classification (NCBI taxonomy): domain Eukaryota; kingdom Metazoa; phylum Chordata; class Aves; order Psittaciformes; family Psittacidae; genus Loriculus; species Loriculus beryllinus. The sequence goes on along the minus strand of JBCJKH010050447.1, from coordinate 36,354 downwards.
GTTTCTATACCCACCCCCTTATACAAATAGCATTGGATGCCCCATCGATGCACCTAGGTTTTTCTACTCAGCTGTCCTCTAATTTAATCTGTCTTTCATCTAAAATTTGGCTGTGAGATGGACAAGACCATGGGGACAAGCATCAAAACACAAATGAGCCTTTGTCCGGTGACACTGCGTTGAGCTGCAGGGACTAGAGCCAATTCATCCCCCAGGACCATGGCAGCCATGCCTGAATGCCCAGTAATCCCACCAGCTCAGGACTATTAACCATAGAAGATTTATAGCATCAAATTACAAAAATAATTCACCTTCCAGATAAGCTTTCTGATAAAACCTGGGTCTTCTCAAGGGCGATTCCTTTAATCTGCTCATTACCGCTAATTTTTGTGGGCTTCTTATTGTACAACATCAAAGCAGCAAGCCTGCAAAGACCTTATTTTCCTCCTTCTCTTAAAAGTCCCACAAATACCCATTGCCCAGCTGTCCCTCTGCAAACCCTCTCCTCCTCCCTTCTCATTCCTGCATCAGTTAGTGCCAGACACTAATGGCAGAGGCAGCAGCACATGGGGAAAATAATCAAGGTGGCTGCATTCATGGGATAGGGGAAGCATGAAGACATTTCAAAAGTGTCTCGTGGCTCGAATGCTGCTCTGAAATGTCACCCCTCAGCTGGCCACTGGTTTTAATCTATGCCTCCAGTGCATGAGTTGTACTCAATAGATGGCAGTGTGTGCAGACCTGAAATTACAGGCAAGTAGTTAGTGCTTAAAATAAGGCTTGACTCTTTGAAAGGGAAAATAGGGTCCCTACATGGCTGGAAATAGGCTGAGCTGCAGCCAACCCAGTGCTGGGCTCTCATGTTTTATCGTCTCACAGAACTATTAACTTTATCTCCCTGATTTGTTGGTGCCCTGACTTTATGGGTGCTCCTCAAGACCCCATGTTTAAGCTCAACAGACGGTGAGTTTGACAGGGCTGGGCTTAACCAGATGCAGACAATGCAGGATCCAAACAGTGCCTGGATGTTGTTTGCATTTAGGCAACCTCTTGACTTTATTGAAGGCCTCCTCAAATGCAGACCAGCCCTATAGCAACTTTTCAGATCTATCTCACTGAAGCCACAACAGAAGAGCCTGAGCAAGATGCCTCTGATGGCTCCTGGAGCAGAATTTGGGGTGAGTGGGGTACCCCAGGGCTGCTGCTTCTACCCACAGTCAGAACCTGGAAAGGCAGGCTGTGGTGTAGGGAAGCCCTGTGCCTCTCCAAGCAAGGGGGATGCTGCCTCCTCCTTTGCCCAGACAGCATGTGAATCCACCGGGATGCCAGGAAGAAGCAGGCTTTTGCTCCAAACAAGGAAATGCAACACCACGTGTTGAGCTAGAGTTCAGGCTGTAGTGGGCTGCTGGTGATTGAGGAGCAGTGCACTAAGCACAGGGATGTCTGCTTTGGGCTGGGCAACCGCCAAAGGTCCCCTCCAACCTCAGTCATTCCATAGCACAAAGAACTTCAAAGCCAGGAGTTACCAGTCAAGGTCATGCAGTGATAAATTAAAACCAAACTATGTGCACATACACATATAGTAGACATTTTTCTTTACAAGCATGAAAATGTCATAATCCTTTTTAAGTCACAAACTGAAGATTTCCAAAGTTGGAATCTCCCTGGAAAACACAATTCTGGCTGGAAAGGCTGTGATCCCAACTGCAGTTTTCCTCTGGCAACCCACTGAAGTTGTCACTTCTTCCCAGGGCTCTCAGGTCCCTGCACTGGCTATGCTGCTGCCTGTGCTCTTCACCACAGAGTTTAACTCTGCTTCATCAAGCCTGGCGGGTGTTGTTGTGTTGTGACACCCAGCAGGGGCTTCACCAGCAGGCTGGCTCATTCGCTGCCGTTCCATGTCCAGGGTTCAAAGGCAATGAAAATGCCAGTAATGGTAGACACTTGTATTTAAAGTTGAAGTAAGCTCCTGTCCCTCTTTAACAGGATGCTCTGCTGATGACAGGGACACCCAGGATGGGCAGGCCCCTTCCCCCCTGCTCCCTGAAGCAAAGAACCCTTTTCATTAAAACTTAAACAAAAAGCTTCCTCTGGAGCTGAGGGTGGCAGGGAAAAGAGAAGAGTGTTTCCCCTCTTGTTGCCCTGCGGCTGCCTGTTAATTATCTCATTTGAGAAGCCAATACTGCCTTGTCACCCACACACACCTTCGGGTGCTGAGCCCATGCAAAGTGGCTGAAACCACATGGGAAGCTGGTGAAGACAGGAGCCAGCCTGTTTTATCACTTACTGATGGACAACCGTCACCATCACCTGGGTCTGGGGACTCTGTGACCCCCACATGTGGTGTTGGCTGCATCCCTGCACTGAAACACCACAGAGGATGGCTCAGTGAGTTAGGACTGGCTGCTGTGGTATTGCAAACTGGGGGAAAGCTTATTTTTCCTTGCATCCTGCTTATCTCCGTCATGGCCACAGCTGGCAGTCCCAGGTCCCTTCTCCCTCTTGAGCTTCCCCAGTGGGGTCATTTGGACGTCCATCTCTTCTGTCATTACTTTTAATGTAGACAAACACTACCTCTGCTCTGGAACTTTCTTTTGCCCCAGCACTTCCTCAAAATAGCCACCTCTGCATTGCCGAAGTGAAATGGTTTCTTTTGCTCACCACAGCAAGCTGGATGGAGCATTTCTGCATCCTCGCTCCCCAGCCCTATGGAAAGGTGGCTTTCCCCACTCCATTTGTGAGAATTCAACTTAAATTCCCACCCCCTGAAAATTAATTTTCTAGCGCAATTGCTGTCAGCCAGCACACCTCCCTCTCTATTTTTCCTGTTCTAAACTTCTCCCACCTTCATAGTGGAAAAGTGGATCCTGTTTGTCCAAAATGGGATGCAGTGAGCATCACACTTGTGGCTGAGGTATAAGAAAGATGCACTCAGAGGGATACTGCACTGCTGAAATGCAATTGAAAATATGCCCACGACAAGTGGCATTTCCTACACCATGGCACAAGTCACCAGGGAGTCTTCCAGTAACGTTCAGCACTAGGGGATGCCACATGGCTTTATGATGTGCCTTAGAGAGGAACTGCAGCTATGATGGGATCTCACAGCAAGAAACCAGTCCTTTTTTAGCTCTGCAGCTAACCAGACTCCTTTAGGTGCCTGATTTCCCTCCCCTAGATCAGCCTCTCAGCATTTCAAAAGCTCAGTGCCCCAAACCCACACTGCTGGGACTGTCCTGAGCTGCTCCCACTGTGGCTTTATTCTGCTTGGAGGAGCAGGCTGAGACCAGGATCTCCCCAACTGATGTAAAGAAGATCGCGCAGAATGAGACAGACCAGCACAGCAATGTGGGGTTGGGTTCTTCAAATTATTATTCAAAGGAAGATGCTGCTCAGAAACATTTGATGACATGTCAAGCACATCATTGATGACATGTCAAGCACATCAATACATTCACTTATGATAATAGCAATAGGAACAAGAAGCTGCTTTGGGCAAAGGCTGTCGGGTCTTTGTAAAAGCATCTTAAACCACAAAAACAAGGCAGCAATCATCTTCTTTTCCTTGCTCAGGGAGACTGATGGGACAAGTTTGCTCCTCCCGCAGACACCATAATTGTGAGATTTGCTTTGCTTAACATAGTTAATACTCAGACCACAGCACTCCAGGCTGTTTGCTAGAACAACTGTGAAGATTTTCATGGAGATATATTAGGGACATTCAGATGCTGCTTTGATGGGAGACAGCTGGAAAAATCACATATGGTTTGTTGTTTGGGAAGAGCGATGGCAACGTTTGCAACTGTATGTGTATAGACCAGATGCCTGGGTGATGACCCGTGTTGTGCTGCTGAACTGCACCACTGGTATGGAGGGAATACATCCAATCCCCTGCTCAGGCATTAATGCATTGCTGCTATCTCATGCAGTGCTACCCAAGGGTGTGAGATTAAGTCTTCTTGGGAGTCTGGCATGATGGTGTTATGAGGGAACTCAAAAGCCCCTTGATCTGACACTTCCTATCAAACTGGAAAAAACTCACGGCCCAAAGGCAAGAGGAGCAGCAGCCATCCCAGCTCACAAGCAAACTGCATCTTCTGCACAGTCCTCACCACAGCACTATGGGGATGAGGAGGAAAACACGTGAATTCCAGAGCACGCTGCACAGATGCCAAGTTAAAGCTGGAAATAGCAGGAGTGTGCAGTCTGATGCATGCAGTGTCACACTGATGACTGGGAGTCACTTGGTGCCGAACACCAGCCTGGCTCCTGGGGGCTGGGGGCTTCAGGCTGCTCCCAGTTACTTCTCTGGTGGTTTTACTGAACTCAATAGCTTTGCCCATGGCTTACAGCAGCTCTGGATTTAGCTTCGTGTGTGCAAAGAAGCAATAAAAGGAAATCAAATGTTAAGCACCACAGCAAGCACGAATCACTTCAGGCCAACTGTGATATTCAGATTTGCCCTGAATAGCATCTTGCACCAGGCAAAGCTCATCGCCTTCACTGGAACTTCTCATGGTACAGCATCTGATTTCCGCAAGCAGTGGTATTTTGTTCTTAGTTAAATATTTTCCAGTGATAATTTTACGTCTCCAGTCACTACTTTAGGAGCCTCCCCATCTCTTTAGGAAATACTAAAGTTGACTCCAAGATAATTTACCTTATTCAGTCAATGAATAATGTCAAGGAGAGAGGTGCTGATGGGTACACTTACCTACCTCGCACCAGTAGTTTAGATAGCTGCTAAATAGCAAGTCAATATAGCAAGCTGTCCCTTAGGCTCCCCTCTGATGTGTCCCACAATGTAAGTTGCAAGGGATAAGCAGAAAACACTGGTGTTTCCTGACACTTATTTAGGAATGGCTAGTGCCTGAAAGTAACCCCATGGACACTCATCCAGCTGAATGTTGTCTTGATGATTTTGCTTTTGCACCTGGACCATGAATACAGCAGTGGGAATTTACTGCTGGCCATCCACATGGAACTAGAGGAGCCATTTCTGTGTCTTCTCAGTGGGTAGGTGGATATTCCTTTGCATGTCATAGAATCATAGAATAGTCAGGGTTGGAAAAGACCTTAAGATCATCCAGTTCCAACCCCCCCCCCGCCATGTCTCCACAAAACAGGCATCTTCACCATGCTCCCCATGCCATAAGCCATGCAGCCTCCCATGCCAGTGTCCAGCATGCCCAGCATTGCTTGGCTGAAACAACCACTCACAAAGCAATGGCCAGGTGAGGATTACACCCCGAAAGCCACACAAGGAGGAGGCTTGTGGACAGCCCCTCAACAAACAGAAGCAAAATACAGCAGAAATACAGGCAACCCCCAGGCTCTGGCACAGAGGGCAGGGACTGCCAGCTGCCTGCACCTTGTGCTTTATTTTCCGCATCCAGGCTGAACTCTGTGCTCAGGGAGGGCAGAAAAACCAGCGTCTTGTTTTTGATGACAGCCCCCATTTCTGTGGGTTAACGCAGCTCCTGGCTGCTGATCCTGCAGGATCTGTTCACATGTTCATTGAGCTCTGTCAACGCTATTCAAGCAATCACTTTGGATTGCAAGAAAAGAGCTCCATTTGTGGCTGTAATTGATAAGTTGAGGATGGAAGGAGTGTTGTTTTCACTGCTTAGTATCGGGACTGCCTGCTGCCCTCTCCCCATGGGGAGGAAAAGCTGGAGGTGAAGCTGGAGGTGAGCCAGCTGCCAATGCTGAGCTGCGCCTTACTGAGAATTCAATTAGGTGATGCTCTGCAGCAGGGGCTGAATACCCCAACAAAAGATAATAGCGCTGGAGCTTTGTTGTGTTAGAAGCTGAAGCCAAAGATCCTGGCTCAAAGCATGGCTGAAGCCTGAGGGTGCATCAGGAACAGAGACCGAGAAAGTAGGGGCTGTTCAGCCTGGAGGAGAGAAGGCTTTGTGCCAGAGCAGCTTCCAGTGTCTGAAAGGGGCCTACAAGGATGCTGGGGAGGGACTCCACATTAGGGACTGTAGCGACAGGACAAGGGGTGATGGGTTCAAACTGAAACAGGGGAAGTTCAGGTTAGATATAAGGAAGAAATTCTTTACTGTGAG
>JBCJKH010050447.1:3457-20711 GCA_039877255.1 Loriculus beryllinus | reverse complement strand
AATTCAGTTATATATACAGGCCGATCCTGAGAGACTTGTGAGCAATATGCATTATACAGCCTGTTGCACATTTCTTTGAAAACATAAAAAACAATATTCAGAATTGTTTGCCTACAAATAATGTAGAAATTATGACCAGGGAAATGAAACTGTGATATTTTAAGTCATAACTTCTTTAGTTGGTTTATGAACTGTAGACACTATATGATTAATACAAAGCAAAGAGAGGGAACATGCTGAGAGGGGCACTTCCTTGTTTGCTACTGATACACTGACCCTTCCATTTAGTTCTGAAATACCACTGAAATAACTGCTTCAGGATTTCAGGAGTACCTGAAAAAGTGACTTGGCACAGCTGTTTCAACCTTTTTGTTTCAAACTTAGAATAAACACATCAGACTTCTAGCTCTAAGGAAGGCATAAGATTTTTTGGCACATTGTATCATAATGTTCATTACCATAATATGTCATAAAGGTTCTTAGTCTACACATAATTTATTCTCACATGCTGGATCCCATGATAATAGAGTTGCTGGCATATACAGTGTTCTCATGATGCTTGAAGAAATAGATGTTGCAGCAACTGGAACTTTTGTATTACAGAGAATTCACAGGAAGTAATTTAGCTTACCTTTCGATGAATGGTTTTAGGCACTTCTGTTGTAGGCACACAGGTGAATTGTTATGTTGACCAGAGAAATCCTGTATGTTTCTTGTAGCACTTCATCATCCAAACAGTGGCTTGGATGATAAACAAATGGATTATTTGTTACTAGTGTCTTTTCTGAAGGATAAACAAATGGATACATGAATCGTTTGGATGAGAAACAAATTTTGTATTGGATAAAACAATGCTGTTGCATGACTGTTCCGTTGTTGCTAGTAGAAAAGAATATATTAACCATCAGATATATAGAGATTGACAGTCCTTGGGATGTCTGCAGACATGAATTACACAGCAGGGATTAGCATAATTGATAAGTGATTTGAAAGTGTGCTGTGCCTAGCAGTATTCATCTTGTTCACAGAATGCTATTTGGCCATAACTGATCCACTTATTTCACATTTCTGGTTCTTTTTAAAACACTGATAGTATTTCTCCTGTAAGACCTTCAAGACGAAAACTGAATACTTCCTTCCACTTATTTATAGCGCTTTTCAATTTGTTGTTTAACACCTGGGAGAGATCCAGGCTATTTCAGCAGAAATTTTATAAGGTGTCTTTGACTCATACATACACTCCATCTTGAAAACTACATAGTAATAGTATTTGCAAACTACTGGACTTGATTTTTTTATGTGTATCTTCTTCCACACCTTTTACAATCAACAAGTCATGAATACATAGCATAGTCTTAGTACTCAGAGGTGCCAACTTACAGATTCTGTCTTCTGTTCTGTTGCTGTCTAATGGCAGGACAAGAGAAAGTTACTCCTTTACCTTATTTCTTAGAAAGCATTATGCATCTGATTCATGAATTACCTGAGATCATAGAATCATAGAATAGTTAGGGTTGGAAAGGACCTTAAGATCATCTAGTTCCAACCCCCCTGACATAAGCAGGGACACCTCACACTAAACCATGCCACCCAAGATTTTGTCCAACCTGGCCTTGAACACTGCCAGGGATGGAGCATTCACAACTTCCTTGGGCAACCCATTCCAGTGCCTCACCACCCTTACATTAAAGAATTTCTTCCTCATATCCAATCTAAACCTCCCCTGTTTAAAGTTTTAACCCATTACCCCTTGTCCTGTCGCTACAGTCCCTAAGGAAGCGTCCCTCCCCAGCATCCCTGTAGGCCCCCTTCAGATACTGGAATGCTGCTATGAGGTCTCCATGCAGCCTTCTGTTCTCCAGGCATTATTTGTCTTGCAGTAATGCAAATCACCAATTCCCAACCAGAGAGCAAAGCCCAATTGATGTGAATACTAGAAAGCAGTGAGCCAAAAAATACTCAAATAGAAAAACCCCAAGAGTTCATAATCCTACTCTTTTTTTTAATGCATTGACTTTTAGCAACAGATCAATAGCTTTCTCCGGATGCTTTTTAATTAGTGTCCTAAAATATTTTAGCTGCAAGTAAGACTAAATCTAATTCAAGTACTGTTCAGGTGTGTATGCTGTGTGCAAGTTGAAGTCAATTGCATTTTAACTCTCACTATGTCAAATAGCATTCAGACTTAAAAGGGCTGATGTTAAATGTCAGGTACTTCTCATTGTTTTGCTTGGCTTTTTAATTCCAGGTTAAAAAAAAGTAACATTTCTCTCTCAAAAAACATAAACCCAGGCCAAAACTAACATTAAATATTGCTGATGCCCTGAGGATATTAACATCCCCGAGGAAAGTGTTCTTTGACTAAAGGATGGACACCTCTGTTACCTCTGCTTACCTGCTTGGAATTACTTTTCTTGAGAGCATCCTGGTGGAATGTGCATTCATGGGTGTGCTGCATTAATATCACATATGCGTAGACCAAAATACAACTGGCCTGTTAAAAGCTCAGAGATGTGCAGTGGTTTCAGAGGCAGAGACTGTGGGCAAAAGTACAGCTGAGACCCCTAACTGCAAACTTGCTTTTGGTGTCATTCCAGTTGTCTTGTTCTGGCTTGGCACTGCTTACTTATTTTTATGCATAGTATGTTAGTATTTGACCTTTTCTTTTGCCCTTAACTGCTCATTACCTTAATTTTCCAAGCCTTTTCTAGTGATTTGTGTTGTATGAATCATATGACTGCAGCACTGCTGTGATGCCCAAGCTGGACTGAAGCATCTGCACTGGTGAAATCGGAAGCAATGAGCAAACCAGGCAGCCATTGTGGTGGCTTGGCCTCTCCAGTGCTGTGGCTGCAGCAGCACTGATGCCCATGAGGTCTAATTAATTGCTTTCCTTTTGAGCTTTACTGCCATGGGGTTGGGGGGTCAGGACTGTCCTTGGTGCTGTAGAAGGCAGTTTGAACAGGTCAAACCGATGTGAATGCCCTGGTCTCGTGGGCAGTCCCTGGCAATAAGGGATAGTGGCATCTTTGAAATGAGGCAGGAGCAGAGAAGAGTTTCAGGCCTTAGCAGAGAACCGGCAGTCATGTTAGAAAGACTCTGAGTGTAAAATCCAGATGCTTAAATGTGTAAAAGGTTACAAAATGCTCCATTGCTTATGGTACTTAGAGATGGAGGGTTACTTCAATGTTCCTGCTGTGATTAGGCAGTGTCTGAAAGCTGTGGGCAATATCCCTGTGATGCAAACTTTTTACCAGCTGATGTGAAGAGTTAGGACCCAAGATTTGATAGGACTTGCAAACTGAGCAGTGCTGGGCCACTCTCTCATGGGGATTCCCTGCTGCTGAACTGTTGACGTGGGGTTTTGCCTGGTTTGATGCAACCCAGCCAACCTATACAATGAGTGATCCCAGGCAACTCCCAAGCACAGCTTGGAAGGTAGCAACTGGGGAAACCAGCCTGGTTTTGGAGGGTAATGGAGTTCAACTGTGTGAGCTCTGTTGGTTGTCCCTGGGGCCTGTGTGCAGACTCTCGCCCATTTTGTCTGTTAACAGAGATGTAGACATCGAGTTTGAACAATGTGTGTCCTGCCAGAGCAGTCCTAAAAGCTCTTACTTTTTGGAGGCAGACTACTAAAAAAGGCCAGTCCTAACCCTGGATTTCTTTCCTCAAATTAAATAAATGTAAGGGCTTCTGGTGCTTATTTAATTATCAATGTCTGAAGTTCTGTGTTATCCTCGGGAGTTTTGTTTGTCAGGGTATTTTGGTAGCAAAAAGTCTGGCATGTCCTCCTGTATGGAGCTGTCTCTTTGTCCTGCAACAGCAAACACATCCTTTCTATGCAACAGTTGTGTAGCAGCGCAAGGACTGATGAAAGTTATCAGTGAGAGCTGGATTCTGCCATAGGGGCTTTTCAGGAGGTGGATGTGGAACTGGCCAGGGGAGGGATGGGGAGGAGGCTTGGGGGGAAGTGCTGGTTTCCTTTAAGCACTCATTGTTCCTAGGATTATGGATCTTTGGATTGCTGCCTGGCTGGCTAATTGAAGCTGCATTAAAATCAACTCAAAGTGCATATTTGCTATCTTATTCTTGTCATATTGTAAAATAATTTCAATGGCTAGAAACTTAGAGACAGAAAATATTTGGTCCATCCAAAATTAGAAGGAACATGTATTTCAAAGTGTTCTTTACAGCTAGAGGCTAGGGTTTGAAGTAGCTGTATAACACAGGGGGTTTTCCAGTAAAATGGTTTTACATACCACTTTAATGGACTTAATTCCACAGCAACAGCTTCAAGAGCAACAGCATAGCTATGCTGTCTCAAAACCCATTGTGTTTCAAATTGATCTACAAATAAAATCATAGAGTCATAGAATGGTTTGGGTTGGAGAAGACCTTAAGATCATCCAGTTCCAACCCCCTTCTTAATTTCATCTAGTTCCATAGGCAGGAAAGCTTCACCCTAGACCATGTCACCCAAGGTGTTGTCCAGCCTCGTCTTGAACACTTCCAGGGATTCACAGCTTCCCTGAGCAACCCATTCCAGTGCCTCACCACCCTCACAGTAAAGAATTTCTTCCTTATCTAAATCTAAACTTCCCCTGTTTAAGTTTTAACCCGTTACCCCTTGTCCTGTCACTACAGACCATGATGAGGAGTCCCTCCCCAGCATCCTTGTAGGCTTCATCCTTCAATACTTGAAGTGTTTTCTCCTGTGTTTTCTTCTTGAATCAATTCTTTGATTGTCTCTCCTCTAAGTAAAGAGTGCTAGCACCAGCTCCTTGTGCACTGCCCAGCAGGGTGCCTGCCTGCTGGCCAGGCAAAGGATACACCACACTACTTAAAAGCTGGGCACCAGCCCTATGTGAAAGGACTAGAGCTGAGCCCAGCTCTCCTGGCTCCTCTTTTTGATGCTCTGAAATTACAGCGTTCCCATGTGCAAGCTGGAAGGTACGAATGAAATCATAATCAAAGTGAGGGGTCGCCATTTTTATCCGTGGTATTAGGGACAACAGGGCAGTGGGGAAACGCAGACCTCTTGTTGACACCTAGCAATAAATGACCCTTCGTTTCTTATGTCTTGAACTCCTCGCAGTGCAGGAGTTTTTCTGACTTTGCCATTTCTGTTTGTAATAACCAAATTTTCAGTGTGAAAATTTGCAGAGCGATTCTCGTGACTTGGACAATCTTGTGAATTATATGAAAAATATCTGTTAGTTCTTAGCTCTTTAGATTCACTTTGGGTAGGTCAGAAAAGTAACACTTGGGAAAAAGAGAAAGCCCCAAAACTTTGGATTAGTGCATTTCCGTTACAAAACGAAGCATGGGTTTTGTGGAATTCTGTGCTGGTTTGGGCTTTTGTGTAAAAGGCTGAAGGCAAATTATTATTTAAACCAGGTGCAAATAAATACCCCTGTAATGTATATGAACAAATTTAAACCGTGTATTGTAAGTATATAAACTGTATATTAAAGACACTATTTTCATGATATTTCAAACGTGTACAGAATCTGTTGTACTGGATTGATTGGGTTGCACACACTGTATAGAATGGTTGATTTTCATTTAGTAATTTCACTGACTTATCCTCTTGCTCATCTCGGTACAATTTGGAAATGAGCACCTCTCAAATAGTGAATTCACGAAATAAGATTGGGATAATTGAGAGGAGCAATCAGGCTTTTGCATTTAACCTCTTAAGACACATTACGTCTCCCCATCTTGTAATTTCACTTGATCCCCTTCAGCAAGACTATCGAGCTGTGTGTTCCCCAAAGAATTGGTTGCCAGACAGCTTTCCTGTCTCCAGCAGACATTCACCTGCAGCATTATTTTCCCCAGCCCTCAGCCTGTTATCTTTGTTTCAGAGAGATGTATTCAATTATAGTTTGGATCTGCTTTTAAGCTCAAGACCACGCACAAGTAATTCTGCTTTGCAAAATGTCTCTGAAGCATTCATCGGGTGGGGAGAAAATGAGAGACAAAACAATGTTATGCTCTAGGTTGCCGGTTCACATTTCCTCCGGTATTGGCAGGAGGGAGAAGCGTCAGCTCTACAACCATCCACATGTCATGCAGATAAATTGCTGTGCCAAATCCCCTTGGGATGGAGCTTCAGTTGGTGAGAACGAGGCCAAAATAAAGTTTACTCCAGCATAGCAATAGTTGTGGAGGGGATCAGTAATGGGTGTTTGTGGGAAATAAAGCAGAGCAGAATCTGCTCCATTGGTTGCCATTGGATTTGAGACAGATGGGGTTTACTTGCCTCCAACCCTCACATCCGGGAAAGGGAAGAAGTGTGTCTGGAGGCAGGATGTGAATCTGGAGGGAACAGAGAGAAGCAGAGTTGCTTTTCGCAAGTTAAGATAAACCTCATTCACCATGAGCAGGGCTGTCTAGGACACTGCTCTGCTCTGCTCTGCTCTGCTCTGCTCTCCAAAGAGGTGAAAGAAACACTTTTAGGTTTTTGAATGCTCCAGTTGGTTGCCTCCAGTCTGAGTGAAAGGGTCTGTGGGAAAGCATTTGGTGCATGAAGGTGAAGGGAAGGGCTATAGCCCAAGTCAAAATGTGGCCGTCAGGAAAGTGCTGTTTAAGGCAGGCATTTTCTGTTTATGTGTATTACAGTAGTCATCAAATACATCTTCTGTCTGATTCTAGTCACCATGGCTACCTATAAATATCAGTAATGAATACAAACAGGAGAAGGACCTGAAAACGCAGTTCTCTTCTCTGGGAAGTGCAAACTTCCAAATGGGCATCAGATTCCTCTTGGTGTCATTTCCTAATTAGAGTTCCCCTTGGTCTGTTAGGTGTGTATGAACCCTGTTTTCCCTCTCATGGGCTTCTGTCCTTGAGTTGAATTGCTATGGGATTCAGGGTATACAGAGAGCCTGACATCCTGCCTTGTGATGCTGTTGACTAACTGCTGAAGTCCTCAGTTGCAGCAGGCTGTGCTAGCTCGGGTCATCACTAGCTTGGGGCACTCTACACCACGCACCATTGCCCAGGTATAAATGTGCTTTATGTCACCAGATGCATGCGTCATATATAACTGCTTTCTCGTGTGCACAGGGTGACCAGAAGCTGCAAACCTGTCCCTGTGTTCCATGCCTTGCACAGATGATGGGATTTGCCACTGTAGAATGAACAGAAAATGCCCAGGCTCTTGGTGCTGCTGGATTGTCTCTCCTGCAGCCTTGCTTCCATGGCAGCAATTTTATGGGTTCTCTTGGCACCTCTTGCTACCCACTGTCTCTACCTTACAGGCAACTGTTGGAATGACAGCTCTAGTGTCCACACACACTGAAGATTAACTGTCTATCTAGAGACTGATTTTTTTTCTATTCCTCTTGCCTGTGGTTCTCACACTTGTAAAGATCAATTTTTGTTGAAAGTTGACACTATTCATATTTTTATTCAGTTGCCTTAATCCAGCATTCCTCCTTTCCCAGGATAAAGCACTGCTATTCATTTTCACTCAGCACAATTTCACTCAACTGATGTGAAAAGTGTCTTCTCCCCATTTTCTCCATCAGATTCCAAAGGTGGAAAGCTCAAGATGGATAACCAGGCCACCACAACGGGAACATAGAAATATGACCCAAACCTTTATTTATTGCTCAAGACCTCAAAATGCCCTTGACTCCTGGGTAGGACAAAAGGAATCTGGTGCCAAACATGCGTGGACTAAATGAAAGCCATTCCTCCAGGGAGTCTGGGGTAGGAGAAAGAATAAAAGTCAAGAAAATAGCTAGGAAGGAGAAAACATTTAAGGTGCCAAGTCTAAGGCACTGGCAAGGATGTGGAGTGATGTGTCCCCTTCTTTGGGTGGCAATGGCTGCTGTAGTACTTGTAGGTGCCACACAGCATCAGAGTGGCGCACAGCTGAAAAGCATGAAACCAGCTGTAGGTGCTGCAGAGGGTGATAGATGGGCTCAGGGATCTCGTTAGGACCCTCTGCCAATCCCATAAAAGCTCTGCCATGAGAAGGAGCTGGTTTAATTGTGCTGCTGCTATTCCATTATACAGTATCAACAATTATTCTTAATGAATACTGGGGTCAGTGAGGCAGGTCTCCAGGGCTGGGTTTCCAGTGGATTAGTGCAGACAGAAAGCAGGGGGAAACTAATGGGTCAACAATGTAAGACCTAGCAGAATGTCTGGCAGAGCCCTGAAGAGCTGCATATATCTTGGCTAATCTTATTTATTCAGCTGCAGCTTTGCATGTGGGAGAAATGTATGACAGATAGAAACTATCCTAAATGCTTGTCCTAAATAGCCTCTGCTCCTGATAAATGAAGCATAAGCTGTCCCTGCTAACCAGCCTTCCAGTTTTCTCTTGAAGAAAATAGGTATTTTTATCCCTCAGAAAGACTGGAATGTCACACTGGGTTACTGTTTCATAGAACCATAGAACGGTTTGGGATGGAAGGGACCTTAGAGATCACCTACTTCCAACACCCTGCCCAAGGCAGGGACACTTTCCACTAGACTAGGTTGCTCAAAGCCCCATCCAACCTGGCCTTAAACACTTGGGGCAGTCACAGCTTCTCTGGGCAGCCTGTGCCAGCTTCATTGTAAAATGAAATTTCTTCCTTATGTCCAAGCTTAATCTCCTCTCTTTCAGTTTAAAACCATTGTCCCTTGTTCTGTCACTACAAGCCCTAATAAAAAGCCTGTCTGCATCTATCTCATAAGCCCCCTTATATGTTGAAAAGATACAAGGTCTCCACGCAGCCTTCTCTTCTCCAGGCTGAACAACCCCAACTCTCTCAGCCTTTCTCCATAGGAGAGATGCTCCAGACCTCTGGCCCTTTGCATGGCCCTGAAATTTCTCATTTTACTAACAAATCAGTGAAACTGCAATAGAGATGGGCACAGGCCTCTGCCTACATCTGCTCCACAGAGGTCTGCAGTTACTCTTGCTTTACTATTGATTTCTCAAACGTTTTTCTCTTCTGCTTCCTGTAATGAGAGCCAGTGATATTTAAACCGTTTTCTCTTACCTGTCCAGTAAACTTTCCGATAACCCTTCCTTCCTGACTTAAAAAAAGGGCAAAAAAGTAATAATCGAAGGGCACGTATTGTTTCCTGGTCTGATTCTTACTTGCAGCGGCTGGTGTACTGAAAAGACAGTGTGTCGTTTCACGGGGTCTCCAGTGTTCATTTTTACTGTATAGAATTCACTGTAAGTTTCTTGTACAATGCTAAGAACTGGGACTTGGAAACGGCCTCCAGCAGGAATGCGACAGCCAAGGATAAAAGGACCCAAATTTAAAAAGCAACAAACAGCACAAACCAGGTTTTCCAGCTTGACCTACACATCCCACCCAGCATAACCTTTCTATTTG
This sequence comes from Loriculus beryllinus, assembly GCA_039877255.1. NCBI lineage: Eukaryota > Metazoa > Chordata > Aves > Psittaciformes > Psittacidae > Loriculus > Loriculus beryllinus. The sequence goes on along the minus strand of JBCJKH010050447.1, from coordinate 11,361 downwards.
TCATCCTCCTCTGCTAACTTTTGGTCTCTAGGGAATGATGGAGTGCCTCTTGCCATGGGTGACAGGGTGGTTGCAGGGGGCGGGTGGCTGCCTCTGGTCTCACACAGAGCCCTACTGTGATATCCAGGCAGAAAAGCCCATCCTTTTCCTGCCCTGCTCCTGCTGTCTCTACCCCTCTTGCTCCAACAGCTTCCACCTCTGAGCTTCCCTTGTAGATAAACTTGGTTTGGCTTCTACCATGCCTGCAAACCCTGAAGGAATCCGGTAGATTGATAGTCTACCAGGTAACTAATGTTCGTGAAATACCCTACTGCTATTTGAGCAGCGAGAACTGTTTTGAGGACCACAAAGCTTTCAGTTGATGGATTTTCCTTCACTCTTCTTCCCCAGTTCTTCTCCATCCCCAAGTCCAACATATGGCATGATATTTCTGCTTCTACCACCCTGAAGCTGTTTTGGTTATTTCCCCACTCTGGGAATTACTGAGGCACCTTTGGCTACTGCCTAGTTGTATGGAGTTCAGTTTCCTAAGCAGGAAGAACATCACTTATATTTGACAGCTAGCAGCTGGAATTTGGTTTTTATATCTTATCCAAATGGCTTATGTTCATATTCCCTTCACCCAGTGTTTCTACAGGAAAATTGAAATAGCTACTTAAAGTAAAGCTCTATATATGATCCATGAAAATTGGTGTCATCTTATTGTTACGGATGGCTTTAAACAGTAAAAACCAGAGAAGGGCAAAGCACAGGGAAAAGGAGTTGTATTTAGGCTGCAGGTTCTTAAATCTGAACTCTCAGGGCTGATCGAGAACCTGCCCAGAGCCATGAATTTACATGTACAAGATGCAGCTTTGAAATCTTTTTCAAAGTCTTACTTTTGAACTGTGGAAACCAGGAGATGAGAAAGCAGTTTCTAAAGGAAAGAGGCCTGTCTGTCTCCACTGTGCCTTTCATCTCCAAACACAAAGGACCAACATACAGAAAAAGAGTAAGAGTAAGCCCAGCCACAGCAGCTCAGCCCAGGGTTGCAGCCTGGTATTGCCTCCCTCACAGCAGCCCTGAGCACAGAACATGACAAGGGAATGGGGATGGGAATAGGATACACCGGGGTATTTGTTGGGACTGCTTTTCTCTGTCTCAAATAATTTACATATCAGGCCCTTTTGGAGGCAGAAGTGGTATTTTGTATTTACAAGTCACTCTCTTCAGCAGTGAGTTTCGAAGTTTCATGCTAAAATGCCGATTTTTGCCTACATCTTATGCTGGATGTTATTCAGAAGCGCTAAGCAAAAATCAAGATTTTGGGACAGACACATGTAAAGACCCCACGTCACCACTAAAACAGCATCAGCATGGTGTGCTTGTAAACCACAAGTGTACCTGGACAAACTGCCTCTGGTGGTTTCGTTCTTGCATGCTTTTCTGAGGTGTTACAGCTTCCTGTTGGTACTCACAGAGCTTGAGATTCATGCAACAGCTTGTGAAGGACCTTGAATTAGGGGATGCTTGTTACTGAACGGGTAAAAAAGACTTCCAATCCTCACGGGGATCTAAAGGAAATGTGCCCATATACCAAACAACAAAGTACACATTGTCTTGGGCCCCAGATCTCATCATTTCTCATGTTCTGTGTGAGACCAACCTTACTTCATGGGTTTCTGAGTTTATTTCTCAGACAGAATTCTCCCTGAAATGAAATAGGATTTTTAGAAGCCAGAGGGGATTCCAGCCAAGAAACTAAGATAATGTTCATCAGCAAAATTTGACCCAAGGCATTTTTGAGCCTCTTAGGCCTGTGTTATATATCAGAAAAATTCTTCCCAGAGAGCTATTCTCCATAACAGCCACTGCTTATTGCTCTCAATTTTGCCATAAGCCAAGCTCATAAATGCATTTTTAATTGATGTAATGGAAGACTTGGAATTTCGGGGGGAAAAGGATTATAATTCCTTCAATTATACTGAAATATTTGTGAGATAGTTTTAAATAGGTGTCTTCTAGAAGGCTTTGCTAGTTCTTCATTTTTGATACTTACCATAAGCTACGGGAGCTCTTTAAAAGTCAGAGCATCAATAAAAGGTTGTTAAAAGCAGGTTAGCTTCTGGTTAGCTCGAGTTTTGCTGAAGCTGTGTTATGTATATTATTGACTGCAGGTGTGTGTATGCACCTGTGTGTCTGTGTATATATGCATGTAAATAACAAAAATGCATGAAGAAAAAAATCATCTGCTCCTTGTCTGCTGCTTACTGTACAGCTGCAGTGCTTCTGCAGTACTGAAAACACAAGTTTTTCTAGCATGTGGGAACAAGCAAGTGAACTGGCCTGACAGACAGGAAGCAAAATCTGTTTGCAAAGGCAGACTGACAGTTCAAGTGCAGGGAAATGGGAAAAGGGCAGTCCAGGCTCCCTTTTAAGTTTGCTTCATAAATAAGGTTTTCTTCTCTTCTGAGAGAATCAAAGATCACATTCACGCAGGTAAAGGACTTTTTAATTTGAGTGCTTTAACTGAGTTTCTTTATGCAATTTTCCATCTGATCTAATTCTATTTAGTATGATAAATGCTGCTTAATCTGAAATTCTTTTTTTTTTTTTTTTTGGTTTTGTTTTCATGTATGAAAAACAGAGATGAAAGATTAGCTTTTAGTGACCTGCATCAAAATAGAATTTGGCTGGAAATGAAATGAAGTTGGATTTAGCTGTATCCCCTGGATGGTTTTGCTGCACCAACAAATCTTCATGAAGTTAAGCTGCTTCTGTTCAAGGAGTGGAAGAGGAGTGTTCAGCTGAGCTGTGAGAAGCTCCTGCAGTCCCTGCCCTGTCTGTATGTGTCTGACTGGAGTCAATGCCATCAGATTCTTAAAATGTAAAGGAATTCAGGATTTTAAAGTAAGATGACTACAGCAGCTTTTCATGGTTTAATTATTTTATATTGGAGGCTGCTGAGTGATGCGTTCGGTGAGCTGATTGCTTTTCAGAGAGCATTAAGAGATTTAGTTGCTCCCCGTTTCAAACATTTGGAAATGTTCTCACTGGGATTGAAGGGAGCTGTGGAGCAAATCATGTCTCTCTGCAGGCACTAGCAGCTTGCTTCCTTGGTAGCTTGGGCTGTGTGGAAGGAATTGTGACAAAACATAATTATTTTGGATTTAAGCTTTGTTGTAACTTAGTCTGTGTTTTGTCCCTCAGCTGTATAAAAAGCAATATGCACCAGTTGTTGGGTTTCCTTAATCGGTAAGTATTAATGGCAAGTATTAATACAGCGTTTTCCCCTGCTCTGCTGCTGGCACTGGTCCCATGGCTGCAGGGGGGAGCCGGTGCCCCTCGCTGCAGGGGCAGACATCTCTTCAGATCCCAGTGTCCTTATTTACCTCAAGGAGTTAGCTGCAGCTCAGAGTAATGTAGGCACTGAATACAGTCAACTTACTTGCCATTGCATCCTCCATTCCTCACTGTCACTGTGTGACCATAGCTGCTGGAGTTGCCATTCATCCTCCTCCTCGGTGGGGAAATACAGAAATATCACATATCTCATGAGCAAATGGTTCTGCTTACGAGATTACAAATACCACATGAAAGGTATTTACAGAAGAATCTGTTTGTGCAGGAGGAATAAGGGGTCACACAAATCTCCTTCCATTGAGGTACCTTTGACACCCACTCTGAAAGTCTGCCGGCTGCCCTTGCAGGTGGGCATAGCAACAAAGGAGGGTGCCTGTCAGGACCAGCTTAAGATGAGCTTGGTACGAAACAGGTAAGATTGGCATCTACTGAGCAATTAAAAAATTCATGTCAGCACGGCTCCAAGTGCTATGAATTCTATTGTAGTTTTCATCTGTACTGACTACAAAAGAGCTCGGTAGCTTTTCCCTGAAGATCCACTGCAAAAGATCCCCATTTTTAGAACCAGAAACAGATCTCGCCTGTGCCTGCTGCTGCCTGCTGTTCCCCGTGCCCAATAAGATGCCTGCTATGCTGCTTGCAGAGCTGAGAAAACCTTTTCCACCTATTTTCATCTCCTCTTTGCCAAATTCCCTCCTGTTACCTGGCCCGGACCCTTCCCAGTGACAGCTGAAGGCTGCCTGAGCTGTCTCCCTGCTCCTCCACGATCCGTTTTTGTGGGCAGTCCTGGTGGATCTGCAGCTCAACAAAAACACTGGGGCTTGTTAGGAGCCTGCAGAGGCAGTTTAGATGGAACTGGATTAGGTTTTTATTCAGTTTCTGCTCATGTCCTTTTACCTGGAAGACACAACCATCCCTTGGGGACCTTGTGCTGCTCACACACAGACCTTGGGCTGCATTCACTTCTTTCCCTAGATAGTTTAGATCAATTGCACTCTTCCCTCAACAAAGCAATTTTCTCATGGGCCTTCTAAAGTGTCAGATGTCTTGCCAGCTCTTCCCTACAAAGCCTGTAAACTTACAAAAGATTGATAGGTTCATAAAATAGACGTTAAGGCAGTGTTTCCCTGATTTCTACTTTAAAATTTGGTTTACTAAGATGACTGGTTTGTCTCACCGTCTAGAGTTTGCTTGGCTTGTCTAATTTGTGTTTAGAGGAAGCCTAAGTGTCTGACAAGCCTTCAAAGGCAGCCATAATGCCAGAGCAGGCTCTTTGATGGGATAGAATCACAGAATCATAACACAGTTTGGGTTTGAAGGAACTTTCAAAGGTCATCTAGTCTACGCCTCCTGTAATGAGCAGGGGCATCTTCAACTACGTCAGGTTGCTCAAAAGCACATCCAGCCTGGCCTTGAGTGTCTCCGGGGATGGCACATCTACCATCTTTCTGGGCAACCTGTGCCAGTGTCTCACCATCCTCACTGGGAAGAATTTCTTCCTCATGTTCAACCTGAATCTCTCCTCTTTTAGTTTAAAACCATTACCCCTTGTCCTGTCACAACAGGCCCTGCTAAAAAGTCCCTCCCCATCTTTCTGATACACCCCTTTTAAGTACTGAAAGGCCAACATACTGCTCCACAGCATACAGATATCCCACCCATCCGTATTGCAGGGTAAGGAAGAAATTAAATCCCCGCTGCTATAAAGCTGTAAGTTGTAGTTCTAGTTCTTTCGACTTCTGATGTTGGAACTTTATTGAATCCGCTTTTAGTGTGGATTTTGCTTTCTAAACCATAATAAAATGGATACATTTAATAATGTCTTTGATTTTGATTCTTTTTGTGTTGTGAAAACATTGGTCCAGTATGTATTTAGTACTTCATCTATTTAGTAGTGAATTTCATGACATGGAGGAAAATGCCCAGGACAATAATGCTGGCTAAAAATATCAAACTGATGAGCAAAGAAAAGCACCCACATTCTCAACTGATGATGTGGCAAAGATCAAGAAATTCTGCAAAACTCAAACTAAAGTAAGTTATAAATTGCACTAATACTGATTAATGGATAATGAGATTCCATTTTAATGTTGGTAATGTGCAGTGTAAGTATTTGCTGTTTCTTAAATAGGGTATCTTTGACCATCTAAGCAAGTCTTTAGTACCAAACGTTCATGGCCATGAGTATATTAAAAAAGCCATTTTGTGTATGCTACTGCGGGGTAATGAGAAAGTTCTCAACAATGGGACACACATTAAAGGAGACATCGATATCTTATTATTAGGTAAGAGCATGTAGAGTTAATAGTGCATTGATAAGTTATTTTATTATCCCCCCTCCTCATCATGCCAGTGTAGTTCTGTTATGCAATATTAGCAAGAAAATAAAAGCCAACCCAGTACAAAGACTCATTTCGTCTTATACAAGAATGTTTGTTAGTGTCTTAGGATCAATTTATTTTATCCTTGGGCACATTTTTACAATTATTTCTGTTTTGTCCCACACTTCCCTATTTACTTGACATCTGTTCTATGTTTCTAACTAGCATCGGCATGATGTGCAATCAAGTCTAATCCTGCGCTGCTCATTCGGGCGAGACACCCACTGATTTCACGAATGGGCTTCACTTTATTGCTCAAGTTGATGGAACTATTCTACTTCTGTCACTTGTAAGCACGGTGGCTGTTCAGTTGTGACTTCATTTCTAAATGCTTTGTTTTCAGTACCCATAATTAAGTTATATTAGCCCGACAATGCTAACCTGCTACATAACAGCTCCTGGCAGAGATGTCGGCTTCCTTACATAAATCAAGCTCTTTATTTCTCTATAGAGCTTCAATCAAATATTTGATAACTTGTTTTAAAAATAGGTTTAACCTAAAACAATAATCCTTTTCAACTCTTTCTGTTTGAGTATGTCTGTTCTCTTCTGAAGAGGGCAACTTGCACACTGACTCATTGGCAGTACTGAAACAATGCTTCACCCACATCACGCTACTATGGCATTTTAACCATGCCAGTACAGGTGGGATCTGTTATTAAACAACCCTCTGTCAAAAGCACTTGCTCAGCACCTGAATTACCTTGCTGTGTATCCAAATGTAGCAATTGTGGAGCCACAAATGTTCAAAGTAATGGTATAATGGTACTCAATGGCATGCTAATGGACCTGCTCCGCTTTGCAATCCAAAGGACTCTGTTAAAGTTTTAATAAAGCCAAAAGTTAATCCCTTAATAAAATGCAAATCTAGGTTGGACATAGGCATACTTCTTTGAAATCTGGAATGAAATTTTAAGTTTAAAAATAAAAAGAAACAAGATATTTATTGTGGGAGGATTCTGAAGCAAGAACTCTAAGTACAGTTTGAGCATTTCTCTCTGATTGAAACAATGGGATTTCTGAGGATGTCTTTAGTACCTGTGTTGTAGCAATGTCTAGAGAGGTGTTAGGTATATAGTAATCGAACAGTAATATAAACTTTTCCTGAAGAAGACAGTTGTGGTTCCTTTATATATGTATATGTATATAAATTTACACTCCTGACCTTAGGAATGCCAGCTTCTGTTTCTTTCTTTTCCATTTTGAAACAGAAATGAACAGTTGCAATACTTCTTACACCTCAGTACTGTAAAGCAAATTAGAAGCTAATTGGTGGTGCGAGCTCTCCAAGGTTGCCAAGACTCGTGAGCATTCTGGAGGGGTAATGCTAGAAAAAGAAAACAAACTAGAATTCTATAATGCAGAGGATTTCTTGCCAGAACCTTTCCACTTTGGGAACTTTAAGGCTCAAGCACATATCTTTGTAATGCTCTATCTTCTTTGAATTGCCTGAACCTGTGCTTTTGGACGTGCTGGTGAAGCACGGCAGGCTCCTGTGCCTGGGATAACAAAAGGTGCTAATTTGATTTGTCACAGTTTTCTCCTGTTAAACTGAAGGTGAACATTACACCTCATGGCATTCTTACAGAAGCTGTGTTTTTTAATAATGTATGAAATAAAACTTTGCAAGGTTAGGAAAAAAAAGCAGTACTCATGAAGTTTCCAGGTACTTACAAGGTTTAAGTGAATGTTTTCAACTTTGGAAGTTTTGATCTTCATTACTCGAAAAGAGGAAAAACTTTGACACTTCTCAATATCCATCTCACATATCCCTACTCACAACAAACTTGCAACACTGAGGTGTCTTAATCTTTTTACAGGGAAGGACCTTAGAAAACACTGAAGAAAAAATACTTACTACAAAGATCAAGTGGTAGCCTATAAAAGCTGGCTGGCAAAATGTATGTTTTGAGATCACAGCCCTAGGTTCCCCTGGAGTTGGCAACATCAGGGTTAGCATCCCCTGACCTATCAGCAGGGACTTCTGACTCTCCTCTTCCCATCACCTTCATCCAGCTATTGAGGTCTGTCTACCAACAGCAATGAAGTTGACGGCTGCTGGGTTTTGGGGACCAAAGAGGATGAAGTGTGTGGTGACAATGGTAACCATGGTGGAACAGCACTGCCAGAGATCCTGGGCTTTTTCCCACTGGTGCCGTTTCCCTGCTTGTGACCACTAGA
>JBCJKH010050446.1:42482-68655 GCA_039877255.1 Loriculus beryllinus | reverse complement strand
TTAATTGCTGATTGCAAGGCTTGGGGTTCAAAAGACACAGAGGCTTCATTTTTTAAAATTCTCATACATGGTATTTCCATAATAGTTTGGTGATGATGTGCATGTACTTTATAGTGTCATATTTAACATCTTTGTAATACATTAAGATGACATATGTTGTTAATGTTGTTTCAAGAGCTATTCTCATTCTTTCCTTAATTGTCATTTCAGTTGTGCATAAAAAGGGTTCAGAAACCTGCATTCATTATGGCTTTCCACATTTCATTTTATACCACATGTCTGTCTTCAAAGAAAACCAAGAAAGAAGTCCAGAGAGCAATGCAAGTCTAATGGCAAGTTTTCCTGTCTTCCACACAATAGAATTAATAGAGTGAGCTCACAAAAAAAATAATAAAAGGGAAAAAAAAATCTCAGTATAGTTGACTTTGAAATTCATATTTCCCTCTTATTGCTAAATAAATGGCTAAACACTAGCACTGAAAGAAAAATGGCTACATATTTCAACATAACAAATCATATTCTGAAGCAGTAATTCGCCTGCAACATTTATATTGATTCTCACAGATAATAGTATCTCCCCCTAAAACATATTTCACATTGTTCTCACTCCATTGATCAGGAGTGTTTTATAAATGTTTCAATCAGTCTGATGAGGCTTTCGGCTACACATGCACATCCTGTGATCTTGTTGAGCTCCAAACACACACAGGTGTGCATGCTAAGTAAAAAGAATCCATATTTTTACTACAGGCTTTTTCCTTCTACATATCTGCTGTCTTGCTAAGAACATGCTACACTAGATTTACCAGCAACAATTAGCCACTTGTACCACCTACAAAAGACTACCTATAAAAAAAAGGAAGGTTTTTTCCAACACGTATTTTACATTTGGCAAATTCCTGACATTTTTAGGTTCCTTGTTGATACAGATCCAGATGATACTTTTTTTTGCTTGAGGCATTCATTTGACCTTCTGAAACTAAGCACGGCTGTTATGCACCAAATAAACTGCCTTAGCAAGCTCAAATCCCACAAGCAACAAAGAAAATGGTCCTTCCACCTCTGTCAGTAAAAATTATCAGGGACAGAAAGATTATTTTATGCACACAGGGGCTACACAGAAACAAATCTACAACAGTGCCAATGCACCCGCTTGTTTTGTCCCCATACTGACATTAAAGAAGATTCATCCTCTAAGAAAATGCACTTTATGCAGCTCAGTCACTCATTACTGTACAGACATTTAAAATCCAGTTTCATTGCATTGTGCAGCATCACCAGCACTGGCCAGGGACAATTCAGTTTCAGAGCACCATTCTGATATTTTGAAGCCAGGTCAGACAATGCCCAGAATTGTCTGGTCACTGTCTCAAGAAACACTAATTCTCTCAAAGAACCTGTTTACAAGTGAGAAGATGGACCCATCCACCCCAGGGAATTTGGTGCAGAGACAAGGAGAGCTAGAGGCTCTACTCCTTCACCACCTTTCTTTGTGAAGACACAAGTATCCAAGACTGCCATGAATAAAGTACAACACACAGACCTATAGATGGGTATCCCATTTCCCAGACCACTGTATTTACTATCTGTTTTGCATAGGTTGCTTGAAGAAATTTTAGTCAGAAGTCTCTGCAAAACATTCTGTGGTGCTCAAAGAAATGAAAAAACTTAGCAAAGTTTTTACAGTCTTCTAATCAGTTGTACTTATCACACAGACTGTACCATACGCCTTCCCATTCAATACCTTAAAAGACAAAAAAAAGCCTCACGTTTCTCAGTACTCTGTTTTTAATAGGTATACAGGAAATGTAAAATATCATTATTCCATTAAACAGCAGAAGTAGCACAAAATACATGCGTGTATTGCTCCCTCTGTGCTTCTATGATAATTTTAAGAGTCTATTATTAGCAGGATTAACAAGGTTCAGCTCAGTCTTATCAGTTTAGCAGCACACATGATGTCTGTGAGGATACCTGTTTGTGACACTTTGCCACCTAATTATGTGAGTTGGTCTTTTCCTCTTGCAGAATTAACTCTTCGCCTGTAAGTGCAACTTGAACAAAATTCCAAGTTAAGTGAGGCATCCTTCTCCATCTGAAACAACTTCACTCTTCCATACTGCACTACTGCTTTAAAAACTTACCATCAGGAAAAGTGCTGACATAATATCCTAATTTAAATGATTCTTTTTTTCTCCCTTGTTAAATCCTGAAGTATTTTGAATACAGCATGAGGGTATAATAGAATGTGAATAAGTAATGAAAGATAAAGTGGATTTAAATAAAATATTCCCTATTACCATTCTTAATTCTTATCTATTGTGAAGAGGACAGCCATCTGGATTATTACAGCAAGGTGTGCATTCAAGAAGAACCCAGGCAGTACCAAATGCAATTCAAAGCCCAGAACAGCAGCCTTCCATCAGGTTTTAAAGGAGGACGCCTGGCTACCAAGAAACTCGGCAGCCACAACCACTCTCCCGCGGCAACACCGCCCTCTCGCGCTGCCACCTCGGCCTCTCCCAGCCTGTCATTACATTAATTGCAGATTAATTACAGCCTTTCGCCAAGGTCAAAAGGAACATTTGGAGGCAGCATAAATGCATCATGCAGAAAATACATAATGTTGAAAAGCTTTGGGGTTTTTTAACATAAAATTGGACATTTGCTGCCTTGATGAGCACAGAGCTTGCCTCCCACAGCGCAAACCCCTGTGATAAAGCATCTCTCCCATGCACAAAAATAGTGACCATTTAACCCCCACACCAAACAACATTCAGCAAATATTAGGCCTTTCTCTAAATTAATCATTCTTTAAAATACTTCCTATTGAAATTAATTCTTTTCCAAATGAGACTGGCCAATAGGGTTACGCTACCTGTAATTATATTTACAGGATATTTGAAAGAACAAACTTTTAAACGGATTCAATTCAAAAGCAATGGAAACAGCAGTGAGGAGAGGCTGTTGAGTCTACGCAATAAATCATATAAATTGCATAATTACAACTTCCCGTGGCTCCAGACACAGTTTGCACTGGGAAAGGCAATGAATGATAAAGCAGAATTAGTTTTATAACCCCTAGGTTATCAGGACACAGAGGTGAGATCACAGGCCCTCCTCCAGAGCACATTCAGCTGCTGGGGACCCACCACCTTTTCCAGCCGCATCCCTGTCCTGAGGGTCAGCAGAGCCAGAGGTGGAGTCAAATCCTAGACACAGGACAAACTGAATCCAGATAGTTCCCTAGCCATAGGGCCACTGACCTTTCACCTACCCTTTTTGTTGGAGAGAGAGGGAAAAGAACAGAATTTACCTTATTCTGCAAGTTTTCAAGGGGAATAGACCTAAACATTACTTCTGGCTGAAGGAAACATTTCATACATTCCTAAATCAAGAGCTTCTTCCAGTCTACAATACCTCCTCTTCAAATGTTTTCTTGGTTTTTGTGCCTCCCTGCTGTCCCCACTAAAATGGTTCATTTTTTTCCTTTTTTGGGGGGGGGGGGGGGGGGGGTTGGTTTTTTTTTCCTTCCTTCTTCTTGTACTACTCACATGGTCCAGTGAGAGAGGGACTGTAGGAGACTTTCAGCACCCCCTGGAGCCTTAGAGCAGTCAGGAAGCTCCATGCTGACATCCACCACCTTGAAGCCCGCTGTCCAGCAAACAGTACCTTGCACCCTAGACTTCTACCACTAAAGATGGTGTTCCCCAGCCTGCACTGATTAGCACCTATCTCCCTGTATGCATTACTGCAATAACTACTACTGTTACTGGTACGAAACAGGTTTGCCATAAGACAGTCAACTGCAGTGGTCAGATAAAAATCATACCTGCTATCTATAACTTCCATCATATAAGGCTCCTTGCTCCCTCACAAGACACCATATAAAAGATGGCCTGTATTTCACATCTCAGACAAAATGCAGACAAAGACTGGCCACAGCACAAGAAATCACTACAACATTTCCTCAAGTTTTCTAAACATTCTAGCATAGCCTAAGCCAAGCACCAAAGGATGTGCTTCAGGCCCACTGATTTAAAAGAGCCTTTAGAAAAAACTAATTAAGTGAATTGCTGAACTGGGGCCAATACTTTAAAAACATTTGCTTTATCGATCTGTTTAAAAAAATTACAGTGCAAGAAGACATAAGCAATGATTAATTATTATTATGACTTGCAGACAAGAAAAATGCAAACATATTTCTTGTCTGGATTTTCAGGTCCAAACAAAAAGCACAGGAAAGAGTCTATTGTGACCAAAGAATTCATATGAACTGGGTATATACAAGACTCAAAATGGTTATCTTTTTGCTTCAAAGTAGGATGGAATGCCTTCATGTTTGGCAAAAGTTGTGGCTACCCTGACATTTTCAGTGCAGATAATGTCTTATGCTCTACTCCTGCAATTTATACTATTCATTTTAAACATGGTGGCTTTTGATATGGTAGTGTAGTATGCCTCCATGGAACTATTATGGTCAGCAAAATCTCTTGCCTTATTTTATTTGCAAAAAATCAGAGCAACAAGTAGCTTGTTTAATCAGCTGCTTTCTACTAAGTGCTTTGTATGGTGGCACTAAGTTTCTTTGTCTACTAATCTTATCAAACCACAATGACAAGAGAAAAATTACTGTAGGGAAAAGCTCCTTTCTGTCACTGAGAGATAGTAGATGCATATGTGAGAGTGAGTGATGGAAGGCAAATAGGGCTTACAGCTTTCTCCAAATCACTCACAGGAACCGCCAGAAGTGGTGTGCTGACGGGATGACATGCCTGTGAATAGTTTAAACAGTAGGAGATAGTCTACTTGGCATAAGCCTCCTTCATCCGTTTCCTTCCTCCACCTCACTACCCAAACAGCTAGACTTTTGCTTTTCTGACCAATTCCCTGTCATCTCTTTCCAAAGCAATGAAATGTCTAAAACAAATTGTTATGTAATGCTATGTATCAAACTCTTTTGTCAAGCCCTGCCTCTCTCTCACTTCGCCACATTCTGTGCCAATGCATGTTATTCACCCAAGAGCTCACCGCAGAGATAGATCATCAGCTGCCCTCGGCAAACGTACCAGCAGCAGTTCCCAAAACACCTCTACCTCAGAGCTCCTCTACTAATCCAATAAAACCTTTTCACAGAAGCTTAGGGAGCCTTGTGTTGCTGGCAGCTTCCTAACAATGTTGTTTCAGTCTTCAGCTTTGTGACAGAAGGATTACAGTAATGATAAATCCAAAGAGGGCTTCAAATTCCCTTGAGCTGGTATGCACACATCCTCCGTCTCATAAATCTAAAACCAGCACCACTTACTCACAGTCTTCCCTTCCTGATCCTCTCATTCTCACAAGCCAGACCTCAGAAGATGGATGAGCACTGTGTGGCCTGCTGGTACCAAAGGACCACTTGCCCCTGACACAATGGGAAAAGGCAATTTAATTGAAACAGGAATAGGAAAAAACTTCTTAAAAAGTGAATACAAAAAAAAAAAAAAAAGAAAAAGAAAAAGTAAGTACTTTGACTTTGTAAGCATCATCTTGGAACATTTGATAAAAGCGCTGATCTCTCCCAAGTGTGTCAAGGCTGTCCAGCAAGCATCAAGACTTCATCTGATTAAAAATGCATTCATTTTGGGGTCATTGTGGTTTTATTTTCTCACTCTATCCCACCCCTTCCACATATGGAATGGAATTGCTGAAGGAATACAGCCATGCTTGAACATCACCACCACCCCAGAGGAAAAAAAAAGAAAAAAGAAAAGTCTGTCTAGCACAGCAGAAAAAGGGGGAGACACTTCCACACACTAAATCAAGGAACTTGCCCAGGAAGCAGCATGCAAGGTAAGGCTGTATTACACAGAGACACTGTCCAGATAAGTTTGCAACTCAAAGAAATAAGAGTTTACTGTGAAATCAAATAAAGACACTGGTATTAACACAGGCAGATGGATTCCTTAATGCAAAGAAACAAGTTCACTTTTACTGTGTACAGGCTGCCCTCCATCAGTGTTATGAACACAAATCCTCCTCCATTTAAACATATACTGTTGTTAGCAGTGAGCTGTAATGAACTGAATTATTCATTAATAATTACCTTGGGAAAAGGCTGCATACAAATGTTAATAGCCAGGACCAGCTCCCCTCCCTTCCAAAATGCAAAGCTCAGCAGGAGGGCACTGACCTCTGAATCTTGCCTTTTCCCTGGTGGCTCTCCCAAGGATACTGGCCTTGCAATGCTGTGCACACCCCTGCCAGTCCAAAGGACAAACACCCCCTGTACCCAGAGGCACTATGCCACCCGTATTACCGTGTCCCTCCCCACACGGCTGTGGAAGGTTTGCACTGACATTTAATAAGCAATGAGCCCTCATACAAAGCCAAACTGAGAGGCACATATTTACTTAGGGCATATTGGGAAACACAATAGGGCTACCAATGCAAGTCTCTGGCTTTAAGAGCCGATGTGGTGCTGAGAAAGAGCAGTCACAACAATGGATAAGAAGGTAGTGAGGAAAATACACTACCAGAACAGACAAATTTCACTGCTTTTTCACCATTGTCTAACTCCTAAGACTCGTTAACCACTGCTTGACTGCAAAACTACACACAATATATAAGAAAAGTCCAGTAACCTGCCCTGATGTCACAGATTGACAAACTCAGGATAAACAGACCACTCTGCTATTAATGACACCTGAGAGCTCAAACTTACTTTGTTTCTCTTGCAGGATTAGCCACCTTCTGCATTTCTGTGACTACTACATCTGTAAAGCACATGGACAGGCTCCTAATGCAGAGCAAGTAGCTGAGTGGCTACAGTCTTCTCCACAATAGAGGGAAAGGAGGTCCAACAGCAGCCGTCTGCTGCCAATGGCTCCAGTGCACACACACTGAAAACAGCAGAAGACAGCACTTTTTTCCTTGCCTGCCATGGGATAAGTCTACCAGTGCACTGCAGTCAAGCTCTTAAGAGTAATCATACATAGCAGGTACCAAACTCAAGTTGATTGTAACTTTGACACTCAACTCAGAGCTCAAGCACTATTCCATAGAGGCTACCCATGTTTCTGAACCCACTTACAGGTATATTCATCGCTGTCTGTAAAATACTGACCAATTTCTCCAATACCTTGTCCCTGCTGTGTGAAGAACCAACCTGAAAGATTCTCTGGGTGCCACTTTCAGAGAAGTATCTTCTGAAAGTTTCAAAGAGTCATCGAGAATAATTTGATGAGGGACAAGAACAAGAGCTAATATGCCCAGGTTTGTAGTCATCTAACATTCCAATTGTCAAGTAAAAATTATACATTCCTGTGTATAATTAACCAGGCTAACTAATCTTGCTTGACAAACACAGATATAAACATCAGCTTTGACACTGAGCCAAAGCAACCACTCTAGGATCTGTGCCAATGCTGAATTCCTCAGTCTGATATCATAAAATGACTTGTCTGTTGTATTTACAGTTCCAGTGGCTCTGGACTCTGCCGGCAGCCAGCCAGAAGAACAGATTTGAACTTACCCTGTATGCCAGAACATGTGCATTTGATTAGAAGAAAGAGAAATTATGCATGTTTCTTATAGATAATGGTATTCATCAGACCTCCCATTGTAAACTAATTGCAAGGCACGCTGCTTACGCAAGTATCAAAAATACTTTGTAACATACAATAAACCAGTACATTTCTATTAGGCAGTATTGCTCTTCAGTTCTATCGCCAGTTTTGTTTTCCTGCTCCTTACATCTGTACTTCAAATAAGAAAATTCAGCATTTCACTCCGTTTTAGTTGCAAAGGTTACAATTTGAATGCTATAGAACAGAACTTTTCTTTCTTCATACATACATGCAAAAATATCCCACCTCATTACTCGAGTTACAAGGGACTTGGTAAAACCACTCAATCCAAGCAAGCCCATGGCATGTTATCCATTTCTTCAGCCCTCAGGAAGAAAAATCTTGGTAACAACCTGCTTAACAGACCATGTTTCACAAACTACCTAAGAATACCCCATCGTGTGTGGTAGGCAGAAGGACCCTACCAGAAAACCCTACCCAAGGTTCTGGTTTTCAGCACTCACTGGCCATGAAGTGCCACCAAAAAAGACCTGCTTGTCCTGTGGCAGCCAGAGAGAGGCCACCACGGTGAGCAGGGAGGTGTCGTAGCTATAAGTGGAGGATACAGAAAACATCCCATAAAAAAGTGAAAGGCCCACGCAGAGACTCTGAAACAAGTTCTCAATAGGGTTCACATCCCACAGGGACTAAATCAACTAATCTCACATTGCAAACACATTTTTTTCTCTTCAGGCCCATATACTTGCACTGAACGCAAGCGGTTGGGCTCTGAAATAAAATCATCAGTCATGGGCTTCCTTCAGTACAGGTTAGCTCTCAGGATTATGACTTTCTGCCTTATTTTCTAATCAGCAGGACCCACTAGCGTCAAGCAAGTAACAAGACAAGCTCAAGGTCCCCAAAGGCAGCCCAGATATAGATTTCAACCCACGATGGCACCCGAGAGGGTACCAGTGACTCACAGCAGGACACGCTGTCGTCAGGAACAGGGCGCAGAGTCCACGCAAGGCACAGCCACGCCAGTTCAAAGTACCTTCCACCCCTCGCCCAGGAGGACCAATGCAGCCCGCTGGCAGCACATCAAGCGCCAACTCGGCCACAGTGGCCAGGAAAGCAGGTGCTGAGAGCATCGCTCTGGGACACTGCCTGACCACGGGGAGAGCTGCCCTTCTCCCACAGAGGCAGAGTGCGAAAGGGGGAACAGCCACAGCCTCTCAGCAGCAATGAGCTACCCATCCATCCTGTCACAAACATTTCCACACACCAGCCAGCTGACTCGGTTCATAGGAAAAAAAAAAAAAAAACCAACAACAAAAAACTATGGTCTCAAAGGAGACATTTCTCAGATGCCACCTTCTAGAATATTTTACTGATTTGTTTTTATGTTGTTGTTTTTAATTATATTTTTATAATGCAGGGATTTTTCTACAGGGCACCACATCAAGCCCCCACACATGCCAATTAACCCCAAAAACGGGCACTGGCACCTGAGGAACAGGAAGCTGCAGCACATCACCCTTTCCCCTGTGGTTTCCAAAGCACCACCTAATGCAGGGGTGCTGCAGGTGAGTGGCCTCACAGATCAGGCTGCACCTTTGCTTCCAGACCCCAACTACCCACCAGCTCCAAAGCTCTACCAAGCACCAAAGCTGTAGCAGAATGGAGACAGGTCCTCAAAACTAGAGCAATCTGTCACGTGAATCTTGTCACCCTGAAGAAAAGCCTGAGCCCATGTCAGTGATATCCTTAACCATTTACCTACTAGAAAATGAGAACCACTGCATTATTTACTATAAAAGAGAAACTCTAGCTGAGGAGAATGCAAAAGCCAGCAAGCAGTACTTTGGGTCTGTCAACAAAAGAGTGCTTTAGAAGAATGTTGTCTGGTTATTTTGATCATTTAACTATGTCAGCTAATATTTTAAAATACGACTTACTCCAAAGACAGATTTGGATCACTGGTCTGCAAAGATGAAAGGTTACATTTCATTATCAGCCCTCAAATGTCAACCAGCAGCTCTTAAAAAGTATCCAGTATCCTTGTAAAGTTTTACTTCTGTCCATTCTCTTTGAGGCAATCTTAACTTTCTTATAATGTTGTTCAAATTAATTTGAGAACAGCAAAATCCTAACTGACTCATTTCTCTCATGCAGCTACAAGGAAATTTTACTTTATTGGACAAAAGCCGTTCTTGTCTTATGTTTGTAGTTACAAAAACAATATAAAGCACTTCACGCTAAGCAGATGGTAAGCTGACAGAAGTTCATTTACTAAGCAAACTTCTCCCACACGTCTAACACTTAGGCTGAAGATTAAAGTCATACTATAGGTTTAAAAGCATAAACCTCTATAAATAATATGGCTGATATTATATACATTCATTTTCAAGACAAGAGGAGTTAAAATGTAGCCAAAGGCTTAAATTTTAGTTTAATTGCTCTGGACTCAGCACCATCTAATACCTATATCTCAAAAGAGTAAGTTATAATAGAACTTGTCCAGCTAAGAAGCTCTGGTTCAGTTGCTCAGAAACACCCCATAACCTTCCAAATGTTGAGCTGTGGAAGTTTGGTGGACATCCATTTATGTGTATAAGCTAGTAGATAAAAATACACTGAATGTAGGATTTTCACGTATGCCTTCACAAAACCACAAGACAAGCAGAATGGGCAGACTGAAAGGTAGAAGGGAAATGTCTGTAGGTGACGTGGGAATCTGCAGGCACTGTAGTAGTCAGTTGGTTAGTCACAGGAATAATCTTCTGGCTGAAGGCGTCCCACATCTCAGTTACAGATGGCAGCTGCTATTGCAGGGCCACACACACCCATGGTACTTATTATTATTATTATTATTATTATTATTATAAAGGGATTGGTTACTATTAATTTCTGATAGAAATTCCTCCTCATAGTTTCACAAATTATACTGAGTACCTTTCAAAGCTGGACTGTTTTGTTGCACTTCCATACACTGGAAGAGAAGACATCTTCCACACTAAAGCACAAGGGCCAAAAGTCTCTCTTTATACAAAGCAGCTATTTATAAAACACTCTGTCCTGTCTGTTACTTCTATTTGAACAAAAATGACTGCAAGAACACTGCAACTGAGGTTTAAAATCATTTCTACAACCCTAAAAGACCTTTCCCCCACCCAGTGCCAACAGCCTTCATGCATCCAGTTGACTTCTTTTCCCCAAACACCTTGTGAAAATGCTGGACAACCTCCTTTCATTCCAG
The DNA here is from genome assembly GCA_039877255.1 of Loriculus beryllinus. Lineage (NCBI taxonomy): Eukaryota > Metazoa > Chordata > Aves > Psittaciformes > Psittacidae > Loriculus > Loriculus beryllinus. The sequence continues at coordinate 57,849 of JBCJKH010050446.1, read as the reverse complement.
TCCAACTTTAATGTAAGCCCCTGTTTCCTCCACACCCCTGTAATTAGCAATGTAATGCAGCAATGCACTTCCAGCAGTAATCAGACAAATAAAAGTCACCCAGAGAAAAAGAACTCGGATGACCTTAAAGGCATGCCAGAGCAGAATGGTTATTTATACCTCATAACACCAGGCTCACACCAGGAATAAATGAAATCCACTCTACTCACATTTTAAACCAAATCTACCCAAGCTTTAACTGAACTGATGATCAGTAGTTCAGTGGAGCTAAGCACAGGAGCAATGTTTCAACCTTTTATTATTCCCACCACCCTGTGCAAATGTGCAAGGGCAGGCACACAGGTTTTAAGGTGTTCCCGAGCACTGGTAAATATCACCATACTGCTTTGTTTTCTGTAAAGAAAATAAAAAAAAGAATCTCAGTAGCACTCACACATTCACCTGTTCAGTGCAAATGAGGACCAAAAGAAATGATGACTTTACACTTCTGCATTTTAAAACTTTAATCATTTCCCTTTCTGGCATGTCACTAAAAGAAACAGGTGCTTTGCAAATGTACAATAAATTCTAGAGTTCAAGTCAGAAACAAAGAAAAAGGGACATTTTCAGCATTTGGGACAATGAAGTAAACTTAGTTACAAACAAGTACACTTTTGCCTCAGAACTGAGAGGAGTCCTGAGGAGAAACAGTTGGGGGTGCTGGTTGATGAGAAGCTCAGCGTGACCCAGCAATTTCCAGAAAGCCAACAGTATCCTGAGCTGTATCCAAAGAAGTTTGACCAGCAGGTCAAGGGGATGTCTTCTCCCTCATTTATTCCCCTCTTGTGAGACCCCACCTGGAGTCCTGCATTCAGCTCTGGGTCACTCCCCCAATATGAGGTGGCTGTGGAACTGTTGGAGGCCAGAGGAGAGCACCTCTCCTATGGAGACATGCTGACAGAGCTGGGCTTGTTCAGCCCGGAGAAGAGAAGACTCCAGGGAGATTTTAGATTAGCCTTTCAGTACCTAACGGGGCCTAAGAGAAACCTGAAGAGGGGTTGTTCACAAGAGCAAGTGGTGACAGGACAAGAGGGAATGGCTTCAAGCTGAGAGAAGGTAGAGTTACATTAGACATTAGGGAGAAGTTCTTTACTGTGAGGGTGGTGAGGCACTGGAACAGGTTGCCCAGAGAAGCTGCGGATGATGACCCATCCTGAGATGTGTTCAAGGCCAAGCTGGATAGGGCTTCAAGAAACCTGGTCTAGTGGAAAGTGTCCCTGCCCATGGCAGGAGCTGGAACTAGACAATATTCAAAATCACTTTCAACCCAAATCATTCTATGATTCTTTCCTTGTCTGTTTTCATAGAAACACAGAAAAGCCAAGTTATCCCAAACTTAAGTTAAGACAGTGTAAGTGCAAATAAACTTCACTGGAAGGAAACCTGTAGTACAAATGTCCTCTCAATTTCTGGAAAGAAAAAAAAAAAAAAAGGTCGCTCGGACTGAGCATCCCCTGTTTTGTACCACATACCCAATGCAGCAACGATAAGCCCTTGAACTGAAAGACGCTGGCACGAGTTGGGCCATCGAAACTGCTTTGGGTATCTCATAGGCACAACCACACAAATAATGGGATCCGAGGCATGTACCCGCTCAGGGAGCAGGCAGGTGCTTCGGATGCTTTTCCCTCCACCTGAAACAATGCTTCAGAGTAAAGGCATGATCAAGGCTAAACCTTTTTGGCGGGGTACTCCCCGCGTTGCCGATCCCCTCCCTCCGCAGCTGGGGAGAGCGGCAGACAGCGAGGGGTGCAGCAGGGCTCCGGCCCCACAGCTGAGAAACGGGGTTCCGCCTGCAGCCACCGGGACGGTGCGAAGCTATCCCGGTGTCAAAGCCAAGGGCCCGGCCGGGCTCCGTCAGCCAAACAGCCCGGCGCACACCCAAGCACTGGCAAGGCGGAGAGCTGCACCGGAGCGGCGCGGGCAGTCCCGGCTCGACCTCCGGACGCACCGGCAACGGCTGGCGAGCGGTTGCCCGTCGCCGGCGTCCCGCGCTGGTCAGCGCCAGCGCCTCCGCCATCCGGAGCGGGGCTGCTGGGACAGCCCAAGCGGGCTGCCTGAGCAGACACCCGCAACCAGCCAGGACACCACACTGGCGGGGGACCGTGGAAACTTTCTGTCAGGTCTCACCGGCAGCTGCGAGGCGGGTCGGTCCGGCCGGGTGCCGGTGCCTGCGGGCGGGCGCCCCGCGGCCCCTTACCTTGGATCGCTCCTTCACGTAGTACTTGCCGAGCCGGCTCCCGCAGTACATCACCAGCCGGTCTATCAGCGTGAGGAGGAAGTTGATGGCCTCGCAACCCTCCTCCGTGCCGCCGATCCACTTGATCTGGTCGCCACGGAGGTGCCGCTTGGCCACGCCGCGGCTGGGGCCGGCCAGCTGCCCGTCAGCGAGCTCCCCGTCGCGATGCATCCGTTTCACTCGCTCCAGCACACAGTCCCCCACCACCTCCCCCAGGAAGTTGTCCAGGTAGCAGAAGCCGATGTCGTGCAAGCAGGGCACGACGTACTCCAGGGCGATTCTCTCCAGGTCGAGCCTCATGATGTGCCCCAACGGCATGGCGCGGAGGAGACGGACGGGCGCGCCAGTGCCCTGACGGCGCCCGCGTCGGGAGACGCTGCCCTCCGGGCCGCCGCGGACTCCAGCCCGAGCCAGACGGGAGCTCCGCCGCGGCGCGGGGCCAGGCGAAGTAAAGCGAGAGGAAAGTTTGTCCTGCGCGGGGGGCTGAGCTGCGCCCGTCCCGGAGGTGCTGCCGGAGCCGAGCAGCGTGCGGGAAGCGACACCGCCGCCCCCCGCCCGCGGTACAGCCGGGTCGGCAGATGGCCCCGCGCTGATTAACACGCCGGCTACGTGCGGGATGTGTGCGCGCACCGCCGCACGTGGGTGGAGTCCGCCCGCACCGCACGGCACTGCACCGCGCCGCGCGGCACGCACCGCCCACTGCCCGCCCACGGCCGGCCAGGACAGCCAATCGGCTGTTCCTGGGGGCGTGGCTATCCCGAGGGAGGGAACAAGCGGCGGAGCTTTACACACGTGCGCGCGGAGGGGCGGGGCCTGCGGTCCCGTGAGCCCCGCCTCTCAGGGGGTGGGCGTGGCCAGCGCCATTGAGGAATTGTCGCTTCGCATGTCGGCCCCGGAGCTCGCCGGGGCACCCGCACCCGCCTCGGGGTCCTGGGCCGGGCCAGGCGGGGTCTGCCGCTCCGCGGTGGCGGTTTGAGCACCTGGCGGAAGCATTTCGTTAGACGGCAGGTACAGGTCTCCTGGGCCAGCAGTGCGCTGTCCGGTGAGACGTGTGTGCAATAAAGTCACGGTTCACTGCGTTATTTCCCCCATTGCTGGCACCTCCCGGGTTGTCGGCTACTTCGTGCAGTGACAAACTTCATTCCCCGCTTCCAGGCGAACACGCGTCTTTGCCCGGTGTTACCGGCTTTCGGTAACACGGTCCCTGCACCGGCCGACCACAGAATACGATCCCGCTGTCGCTGTTCAGTCCGCCCCGGAGAGAACGGCGTGCACTCGGCTCAAAATGCTTCACGAAAAGTTCAAGAACTGCCCGACTCCGCTCACAGCACCCGACACGCCCGGGGTTTGCTAAACAAACAGACAAACCACCTAACCAAGTCTCACAGAGACCAAAACTACAGCACAGCCACGTTACGGAGAGACAGTGTCCGCGGGAGAGCAGGGCTGGAAATCCAGCGGGACAGGGTCCATGAAGGGACGTTGCAGGCGGGGGACGAGCGCCCGTCCCGTCCCGGCACAACGGCCGGTCACGGCGAGGGAATTACACGCGTCTCAGCTGGAACCCAGCACACTTCACCCCGTCCAGAATCCACGCTGAGTGCTTTCCCCGTGCAGCCACGAATCCCGCCGGGATTGCACGTAGCCCATCTTGCTGATGCTGCTTGAGCTGCGAACTGCGGACCCGGACACACGCAGGAGCGGGTCACGTATCCCACGTCTGTTCTGCTCAGGCTCTCCAGCTTGTCCCCCGCCCAGCGCACAGCACCAAGCACAGGTGGGGTCCACCAGAGTTATGCCCTGAGAACTCTGTCGAGAGCCAAGCGATCAGATAAATTCATATGCGGTGAGATACAGACTGTCAAAGGACTTTATTCGATTTAGATACACACTTCACATTAAAGTGTGGTTATAATTAATAAGATACAATTCTGAATCTTATTAATCCCTTAAGGCTTATCTGAAGAATCAGTCAGGCATGGTAAACTAAGAGCAGCTGTAATAATCAGCAAGAGATGCAAGATTAGTTCAGCTGCAAAATGTCAATGTTATGAAATGTAGATACATTAGGAAACATTATGGCTGCATTGTTCTACTGTTCACACGTTTTTCTCATATAAATGCCCTAAAATCCTTTGATTTTCTTGTGTTTTTTCACCCTCTTTCTTGTTTACATGTACATGTGTACACACAGCCCTGTGCCAGAATCAAGTATTTGTAGACTCTGAACATCCAGCCTTTTCATCAAATGTAGTGCTGCCACTTTGGCAAGTCGAGGGCTGAGAGGGCTGTCTTCTGGCTGTAGCTGAAGCTGGTTATTGCAGCTCTATTTTTTTCCTCCTGAAAGTCTTTTTGCATCAGGAAAAGCCACCTTAGAGAGTCAGAGTTGTGCCTTAGAAGGTCGAGTCCACAGCCCCACTTGCAGCATAATGTTCACAGAGTTGTGAAAGTTTTTATTCCACAAGCATCGATAAGTTGTCTTCCTCAGGAGGGCTTCTTGTGATACTCAGCAACGCTGGTTTTCTGGTGGACATTGTGCTTGTTTCCTTGAAGAACATCAGTGTTTTTCACACCTGGCATTTGCAGTAGCAGTCAAATGCATTATGTTGCCATGTGAAGACAAAACACCAGGACAAACAAGCCCCAAGAACAGTTATTTTATCTATTGGTAGTTAGTGGTGCTATTTTACTTCAGCTGTTTGCTCCCCTCCTGACTTTTGTGGGAAGCATGATGTCGATGAAGGTGCATAATAGAGACTCTACTTAGGTTAAAAACTCATTCAGGATAACGATATGGGAAATACTGCTAGGTGCAATCTGTAAGCATGGAAAAAGAGTTTCTAACCTAAGCAATGACAGTCTCTATCACACACCATCATTCACCAAGAAGGGCAAATTTCTGCCTAGCCCACAGGCACTCTGCAAGAGCTCTCTCAATCCTCTTAAGGGTACCAAAGCTGAGTGGAGAGATGCTGGGCTACAACTAGTAACTCCCAAGTTAAGTCATGAACTTGCCAATGAAAAGGCAAAGTAATCCTTAGTGTATACTATCTTGCACAAGGACCACCCACAGAAAAAGAAAGCAGGACTAGATATTGAACTTCCTGAGCACTTCTTGTGCTCAGCCAACTACTCCACAGCTCCCCAGACAAAGCTATCACATAGAACGAGTATTGCACAGGTCATGAAGGTGTGAAACAAGGCAATTCACAGTGTTACCAACACCTTTGGACACCCACAAAGTTTGTTTATAGTGCTGTGTATCACAGGCATGAAAGGCATCACCACATTTTAATTAAAAATCCTACATCATTCAATTATATATGAGCTATCCCTCTGCCATGTAAAGTTCTATTTAGCCTTATACTGTAGAAACTTCTATTTTCCATTCCAAAATTAATTCTATATTTTCTCATTTTTTACTCTAGAATCTCATCTCCAAAACTTTTTGAGTCCTGTATATCTGCTGCTTATACCTGCCTCCATGGTACATACTGAAAGAATTCACTAGGACTAAACCAGGCCATCCTTCTGGCAGAATGATTTTAAGAAGGTTTGGTTTAGAGAATGAGGGTGATTGGTGTCAGTAAAGCCTGCATACCTTACACACTAAAGCTTTTTTTTTCTTTCTTTTTGACAGCAGCGTTTACAGATTAACTGCTCCACACTTTTTAGGGCAGAGAGTTCTAGATGTTTTGAGTCTTTTCAGATTCTTCCATTCAGAAAGCCAGACTCCTTCTGTGCCAAGAACTGAATTTCAAAGGACCTAGCGAGAGAAAGGGAAGAGGAGAAAATTATTCTTTCTATCAGTGAGAAACTGAGAAATAGTTTTTTTAACACCTCACAACGTGATTCGAACAGCCGATGTCTCACAATCTGATAAGACTGTAATTGAAGCCCTGCCTACAGAAGGAAGTTTCCTGATGATGTGGACATGGTTATACAACCACTCTCACAGAGGGGCAGGCAGCATTTGTACGGGGGTGACAATGCCAGCACTAGAACACCTTGCCATGACTGCCTGAGAGACCACTAACACACCTGCCCTTCCCACTCCTCTGCGGCAGGGTTCATCCCCTCTCCTGCAGGTCTGACAGAAGGGAATGGATGGATTTGCCTCAGCCACTTAAAAGCGCAAAGTGCAGAGCCTTAAACCCACCTTCACTGGGAGCTTAGCTTTACACAGAAGCAGCAGGGGCATCAGCACCTCTGCAGTTCCTCTGTCATCTGTGCGGGTAGCAGCTCCTGGCAAAGCAGCCATGTTTTGGTGTGGTGTCTCCTCTGACTACAACAGTGAGACTCACCAGAGCTCCTTTGTCAGCACCCTTAATATTATGTCATACTGAAAGCAGGTGTGAGAGCAAAGGTACGTGTCACAGCTTGAGCTGACCTAGCAACTCGTTTAGCACCTTTTCCCCCACACCCCTCTTTGCACTTGCTTTGGCACACTTTGAACTCCTCCACAGCCGATCCCATCTGCTAAGGTGGCAGAAAAGCAACCCTGAGAAAAACAATAGTCACTGTCTGCCAGGTCAGGGAGTTGAATGTCTTGGATCAAGTCCAGTGAGATCTTCTGGAAGGATGGGAACCATCAAGACTGACCTCTTCGGGCAGGGGTGAATGATTTATTTGATAGCTGAGCCCTCACCAATGTTTTTCCTCCACTGCCACAGTCATCTGGCCTGTATCAGGGTTCAGAGTTACTTAACGTGTGATAAAACTTCAGGGTAGGCTTTGATTCAGCTTAACATCTACTGAAGATTGCCTCGTTTGTAGTAGACCGTGAACATGCATTAACTGGTTCACCAGTATCTTTCAAACCCTAGTCTTGAGAAAAAACAACTCTATAAATGTTGTTAGTGCTCAGCTAGCATCAGCCACAACTGTTTTCTCAAAGCTTTTCTAAAGCTTTCTAGGTGTAAAACTGGCCCTCTGGGAAGCAAGATCTCCAGCTTCCTGATGGGATTAAGTACCCCTGTCTTGTTACAGCAGTCCCCAAGATATGCTGAGCCTTAAATTTGCAGCTTTTACTGGCTTGTCCTGCATCTCTTCTGGAGGAATGGATGTTTGTGTCATGCTGTCAGCCGTTTGAAGAGCGTGGGGTGTTCAAAACTGTCCTGTAGGGAGTTAGCAAGTGAGCAGAATGCAAGTGGAGCAAAGTTGCATGGTAAATGCAATTAATTCACGGTCTGACAATATAGCATTTGGCAGTTAATTTCATGGCTATCAACTATCATACTATCAAGAACTTGGATCTAAGTATGGCTCTGAGGAAAAAAAAGGCAACTATTGAGGCTTTCATTATGTAAGCAGGGAAGTAAATAGTGCAAACAAGGGAAAGCAGTAAACTTTGCAAGTGTAGTATTTTTGTAAAAGATTCAAGGATTTTTAAATTGTTAACATCTTTTTAAGAATCTGACTCTACAGACATTCTTATATTTCCATGTTTTAGAGAGGTTCGTGTTACCTTTTTGATTTAGAATGCTAAATTAAGAGCTACTTCTAGGGCAAGTATTTACATTTGAAATTAAATAGCAAATTATCAGAAGTAACATGATTAGCTTAAAACTGATTTCTTTTTTGAACAGATATTCTTCTCCAGAAACCATTTTTTGGTACCAAATGTATCTCAGTGTTTCTGGGATTAAACAGTAAATACTGACAACAGAGAAATAAATCTACCCCAAACATTGTAACAAAATAGAGAATCTGTCCAGGGAAGCAGTAATCCACTGATCAGAAGACTGGAGTGACAGCTGATTTAGCTTGCCACGGATTTCAACTCAGAGTGAATTCAGAAATATAAATTTTGAAAGACAGCAAATCAAAGTTCTCAACATTACAGAGGACTAGGCTTCAAAATCTTTTGTATGTCTTTTCTTTCTCAAATACATTAGCTGGTCATTTAACATCAATACCGGTGAAGAAGAAGAAGGCCAGAAGTAAAGTTGTTTAACATGTTTTTCCTTCTGGTTTGCAGTTGCTGAGTTTTCAAGTTTCTGGTTCACTCACAGCTTCCAAGGAAAACAAGAAGTAAGTATATAATGAGTATATGATGTAAACAAAAATCCCCTTCCCACCCCCCCAAAAAAAAAAAAAAAAGTAGCATCTTTGGGGATGGACAGTTTTAGGGATCGGACTTTCCACATTTCCAGTCCTATTAGTCAATGAATGAGTAGTAGTTTATTATCTGGATTTCATAATTAAAGCCTCTGCTTGCAAGTGTCAGTACAGCAGTATAGGCAAACTTCATTTCTGGGAAATCTCTAGCTGGCAATGAAAATTACAGTTGGCTTAGAGAAGTTACTGTCCTTCTGAAATGCCTGGACATGAAAGTGAGACAGTAGAATTGTCTGGGCTGTTGTTGCGTTGTTGCTTTTTGGGGGGAAGGGACAGTGCTGTGGTTTTGATTGGTTTCTGTTTGGTTTTGTTTGTGTGTGTGTGTGTGTGTGTGTGTGTGTGTTGCTGAAACACATAACAGCAAAAGACCTTATAAGTGAAGAAAATCAGAATTCTGGTTCTTCTTACATCTTTCTGATCAAAATCGCTACAAAATCATGGTCTTCAGTATGGGTGAGTGGCAATGCCATTTTATCTTATTTCATCTTCTTGCCCTTTTATTTAGAAAGTCCCTACCTACTACTGGAAAATTTCGGGGGGGCTCAGTGTGTATACATTTTAACTCTCATGCCTTATCTCTCAAGAATTATGGTCCTCTGCTTGTCTTTGGAATATGGTATGTCCAAGTTAAACAAACAAACAGAAAACAAGATTCTTTAAACTATCTGACTGAGAAGCCCAAAAGTCTTCCTGTCAATCCCTTAAGACAATTAAAGCAGTGCGTTTCTGTCCTTTCTTTTCTATGCTACAACTATTGATGCATTTATATACCTACAAGGGAGTTTCATACTAGTATATAGACTTCTTTTGCATCAGAACGAAAGTAAATCCTATAGAATATAAGACACATTCACATTGCTGTATTTATATCCACACCAGTAGTTGTAATGATATAATTATTCTGTAAAAAAAATGAGTTGACATTTTTGCATAAAGATCACAATAAAATAGTTTGGATCTGGGTTTCTGTGATACAAAATGAATACAAATGTAAGCTTTTTCTATATTCTGGGTTTGATGATTAGGAGCAGATGTTCATGGTCTTGGACATCTTATTGTATGTATAATTACTGGAGCTGTCCTTCTAATCATAGCATGCAGAATTGATCATTTACCATACCTAATTAAAGCAATTTTTCTTCCTAATGCAGACCGATGAAAGTGCTGTTCCCTAAATTCTCTTCTGAATGGCTTGCTAATAAAACTTATATCAATGATTTGTTTTCCTCTCTTAAATTAGTGTTTCTAATAAAACTCATCTATTTTGTAGGATGTTTGCCAGATGTTACTCTGAGCAAGTACTGACTAAGTATTATTTTGGCTGCATAAAATGTAAAATACATGTTCATATCAAGTTATAAAATTAATGATTTACACATATAAGTAGCTGTAGTGCCAGCCTCAAAACAAAACTGCAGTCAGTTTTTCATGTACACAAACACCCTCATGGCAGGACATACAATTTGTTCAATGTAAAATATTATTTGGGTTTTTTTTTATTTATTTTTGATAAAGTTTAATTAAGGTCTTGACACTGATATGCTTCTGAGAATCTTGTTGGTGATCTCCTCTTTTTCATACACTTGATTTTCTGATTAGCAACTTATTTCTTCTTTTAGGTTTTTTTTTTTCTGCATCAAGAGCTGATAACAAGCTATCCAGCCACATAGTGGCAACAAAAATCAATGTTATTAAATGATTATCATAAGTTAAAAGTGAACAGCAGAATTCACAGTAGGTATCAAACATATTTGCTCAGCTTCCAGCTCATGTCGGGTGCATGCTACACGATTCCTCTAAAATTCCTTGTCCTGGTGTTTGAATAGGTTGGACACAGCTTTACCAGCTCTGACACTGGGCTCCCACCCTCTTTGATGACCAAATGACATTACCTTTCACAAACCTCATGAAGCTCAGTAAAAAAACACCATCTGTCCATAGAGGCTGATGTGAAGTTATTTCTTTTTTTCAGTATGAAATGTTAGCATGTCAGGATGCCAACCATATCTGGTATGTCCAAATAAAGCCCTTAGACACAGTGACCATAATCTGCTTCTGAAGAGGGACATTTTTGACACCCTTTTTTTTCCCCATAATGGACCTTTTGAGCTGTCATTCCAGCACAGAAATTACAGTCATTAGACTCAGTTCAAAATATCATCACTTAATAAACAGATCAGTCTCACTTTGCAATTCCTTCAGTGCCTTTCTGGGGATTTACAAGTCAGAGGGTAAGTAGTTAATTACTACCAAAAATCCCATGGAGGTTCAATAGCATCCTCAAAGGAAGTCAAACCTGGAGGTTACAGAGCAACACCACTTATGGGAATGTGGTTGCCCAAACTAGAAGGGAGCAGCTAAGATCTTCAGTGAAGACATATCTTGATTTAAGATAATTTGAACATATACCAGGTAACTGCCATATCCAGAGATTGGAGCAGCTAGACACATATTCAAGGCTTTATGACTGTGGTAAGTGAGCCTCTACATAATTCATTCTTTAGTAACTTTCAGAGAAAAATATCTATTTTTTCTGGATGTGTGGATAAGAAAAACACCCTGAGAACACTCTTGGCTAAGCTTGTCTCCCCATTGTGTGGTGGTGAATGGAAACGTCATCTGGGCTCTTATCTGTGCTGATGTGATCTGAATGTCTGTTGTTATGACCAGAACAAGAAAAAATCTCCAGCCTTCAAATTGTTCCTTTCCTTTCTTCCCTAAGGAAGAAAAAACTTATTCATGTTTTGGAAACAAAGATTTTAGCAAGTGACCGCACCCTCACTTAACTAGGAATTATGATGTGATCATGCCTTCTGGCTTGGGGGTGAGGAATCACCTGGAGAGATCTGTGCCACATTGCCTGTAATTTCAGAGGCTGATTACACAGGTTTTGTAGGCTTGCTCCAGGTACTAGTCTATCCAGGGGGCCCAGGAATCTATTCTTAAGGCCACGTTATACCCCAGGAACTACTCTGCCTTTTAAATGTAAAAACTGCCTGATGAAAAGCCCATTGAAATCTTGCATGAGATCTCAGTAAAGTCTTAGGAAAAACATGCATGTTTCTCCTGGCAGAATTATTGCTTTTCTAGAGGCCAGAAACTCAACAGATTATAATACATTGATCATTGATTGGATTGATTCATCGTTCATGGTTTTCTTATGTCTCTGTTAAAAACTGCATCTTTTCCATGAAATAAAGATGAATTCACATTTTAAATATCATCTTATAAGTAAGCTGCTGTTTCAGCAACAAATTGTTCAAGTATAATTGAGAACTCAACTTTTTTGTTCAGACATAGTTGAGTAGTGGATTGTGCCATGCAGATTTCAGGTTATGCTTTACCTATCTTGCCTTACGATAGAAGAAGAATGTATAAGGGCAGTTTTTATTGAGGGGATGGGTTGCAGCTGCAACTTCTACACTGTGCTCTATGGAGCTTGCTGTGCCCACTGAGGGTCTGCTCTCATCTCCCAGTGCAAACACAGGCCTGTAAAAACTCACTGGAGGTAGTCTCTCTCAGTCCCCTGGCTTATAGCCATAGAAACCTGTTAGCATTCATACTTGAAGACAGTACTTTACAGGATGCTCAACACTTTGCCAGCACAGCACACAGGAAGGAACTGAATGTCCCAAGAAAGGAAAACGCTTCTCATATTATTCCACCAGCCCTTCTCAGAAGGCTGTAAAAGATACTGGCTGCATGTTTTCCCAGGTTGTCTCCTACCACCTGAGGATTCCTCTTGAAGGATATTCCCTTAAGGATCCTGTCTGGAATAGTTTAACATCTTTCATTAAATACTTCTTTTGCTCACCCTTCCCTATCCCTTCAGTATTCCCAGGAGAACTTTTACAAGATGTTGATCTTGCACAGTAAGGGGAAAATATACTCAACACCCAAGGCCTTAAATGGAGTTTTTGCTTCAAGACTCTAATTAGGGTTTAAATATCTGTTTTAAAGTGGGGAAATAAAAGGATCAGGACCTCAAGGAGTAAATTTCTGCAATATCATTCTACATGTCTGCAAAAAGTCTTGTGAATGTTTGAAGCATTGGGGGCAAGGGGGAGGTGAGTGTGTATTTTGTAAGCTTATGTCCAGAGGCCAATAAAACACCAACAGAAGCAGGAAATCATACAGTGTTGACTGTGGCAAGTTAGCATGGTATATCTGGGAAAGTATCCCTCCAGAAGTGTCTTATTATTATGGACTTTCCTGAAGCATCTACTGCTGTCACAAGGAGAACAGCAAGTAACTGGATTCTGCTCCAACCGAGTGTGGCCTTCCTTCTGGGAAGGGCTAAGAAGACATGCAGCTGGATGCAATCCAGACAATGAAACACAAGACACTGGAAACAACACTGGAAACAATAGTAGGGAATACACTGGCAACCAGAGGAAATATGACCCTAGAGCTAGAGATCTGAAAGCATGCAAGCCACTGCCACCTGCCAATACGTACTTCACACTCCATCAAGTCATACATCACATTCCATCAAGTCTTCTCTTCCTCCTATGGAGCTCTCAAATGACTTCATCATCCCACAACAATACCTTGCTAATAAAGTTCAAGTGTTTTGTAAATCAGTGTCCTTTTATTGTAAGTGATAACCATAACAATAGACAGGAGATGAACAATAGATATAGTAGAGATAAGCACCAGGGAGCAGACTTACAATCACTATATCACAGTCACCTACTTAGTCCTACATCTTCCATTCCCACTCAAAACTGCAGTGCACCCCATGCTAAATGTGAACTTCACAAATCCTGTGTACCAAACCCCAAGTAGAACAGGCAGTCTAGTGTAGTTTTCTTGTTGAGCTTGAGCCATTTTATGAGATGCTTCCATTTGCCTGTTGGCTTTCCACAGACTACTTCACACCCTCTGTGATTACCTGCCACTTGTTGGCTCTTTTAGCAGGAAGAGAGCATTGCATTTCATCAGCCTGGAAAAGACAAGACAGGTGGGAACATCTAGTATCTTGAATATCAACTAGGTGACTGGCGAAGGAATAAGTCCTTACTAAAGGCTTTTAGTAACCAAATGTTTCCTGAATTGCCTAATGTTCTTTTCCAGGCAAGGTTTATTGCACTGAAGCATTCCCAGTGACCTACGACATGAGAGTTATTAGCTCCTGGTCAACTGCCTGGCAGGTGGGTAAGGATAATGAAAAATAACACCTACAAACAATTAGGAACTTAGGATGAGCATATACGGAGACTATAGTCTCCCTGTACGTTTTCTTGCAGAAAATTCTTGCTCTGAGGACATTGATGGTTTGTTTCATTGCTGGTCAATATAACAATCAGATTCACCAAACTGTATGTCTGTCCTGCAAACACAGCACTCACAAGCAGTTAGGCTTAATTCCTCTCACACATGCATCCTTTCCATTGCAGCAGGGTATATCCTGACCTAACAGGGAAAAGGCTTAATTATTCAGTCCTCATCCATGCAGTGCTGCTGGGAGCCTCAGCAAGGGCTGAGCAGGCTCAAACCTGTTTTGAGTCAAGCCTCTACCATTTGCCTCCCACCAAAACTTGGCCACCTCAGGGCTGTCTGACTCCGGTTCCCCTCACTAGGCCTGATCCTGGCCCCCATCTGCAGGCTGACATCTCAACCTGGCCATATCCCTATCCCAAATGCTCACCAGTCTGCCCTGATCCCTGGCTGGGAGGCCATGCCTTGCCTGCTCAGGGGGAGGGAACCCCAGCAGCTCACAGCACCCTGATGCACATCTGGTCACACTGCTGATGTTTCTAAAGAGGCACGGCTGCAGTGAGTAAGATTGAGGACATTGGACATAGGTTATCCATGCACTTCCACACTATCCATGCATCGAGAAGAGCTGGGACATGACAAAGGGGCTCAGAGTTAGCCACCAACAACATTTTTTTGGGTGAGCAAAATCAATGACCTTTTGCCTCAGCAGCTACATTTTTAGTGATCATCTGGGTAAATCTGGAAAGACAAAAGCATTAGTATGTGGCTTGTGCTAATACAGGTGCATCTGATGCTACTACATACAACAGATCATGACTGGAATAATACTACCCAATGTCCATATTTCAAAAGAAAATGTAAAAAAGAAATTGAAAGGTTCCTAAAAAGAATTATATGAATGGCAGAAAACCTGCTTTACAGGGAGCTTGAGGATACTCTATTAGTTTACAGAAAGAAAAGTCTTCAATTTGGTATACAAACATACAAAGCAGTCCAATGGCTAGAAGCCAAAGCTTCAATTCTAGATTAGCAATAAGGGGCACAGCAAAGGGAATAACTTACAAATCCAGAAACCATTTTTCCACTATTTGAGTTACGTAAATGAGCATTAGAAATTTTCAAGTGTCCTCTGTCTTGACCCAGGCTAGGAATTAAATTACAAAACACTGCTGTGAAAGTTCAGTGGTTTCTACTACCTCTGTCAGGTAAATATCTTTTACCAAATTGAGGTAAAGATATTAGAAAGTACAATTTCCTTGGTCCTAGTTTAAGAAAGAAAACTGAAGGGAAAGGCAATAGGAGGTGGCCCTTCCCTTCTACTCAGCATTGACATGCCAGACTTGCAGTAATGCACCCATGTTTGGGCTCCCCCGTACAAAAGAGACACAAACATACTGGAGACAGTACAACAAAGGGCCACAAAGATGATAGACTGGAGCATGTCCTATAAGGAAAGGCTGAGAGAGCTAGGGCTTTTTAACCTGAAGAAGATAAGGCTCAGGGGGATCTTACCTATGTATATATAAGAACACTTGAAGGGAGGATGTGAAGAGATGCTCTGAAGCCAGGCTCTTTCCAGTGGTGCCCAGTGACATGACCAGAAACAGTGTGCACAAACAGAAACACAGCAGAGTCCATCTGAACATGAGGAAACACTTTTTTACTGTGCAGGTGACCAAGCACTGGCACGGGCTGCTCAGGGAGGTTGTGGAGGCTCTCTGCTTGGAGATATTTAAAAGCTGTCTG
>JBCJKH010050446.1:29532-42382 GCA_039877255.1 Loriculus beryllinus | reverse complement strand
CCACAAAAAAGGACTATTTAGACAGATTTCTACAGTGTAAGTGAAAAATTAAGGATGATTTATAAACAGTTCATTGGCCTATTTTATAAGTGGGATACATCTTTTTAATGGGCCCTGAACACCAGCTGTTATGCTTACTGGGAGAACTGTTATGTTTACTAACTGATAGACAAGCACTACCACGTCCTGTTTGAAACGCTTTCTAAAACAATGACTGTTTTAAGTGTCACTAAGTGGAAATTGCACTGGTATCCCCAGAAACAAGCACAGTAGTAACAAATCACCCACTACAGTGGAAGCGCTACAATTATGGATTCTGCTTCAGCTAATGTAAAGCAGATTCGATGACCATTCAAGCATTTGCAAAATACCTCCAAAAGATTCTCTGGTTAGAGTAGCTGTATTTGCCCTGGCAGCAATATAGAACTGTAAGAAAACAGGAAATGCCTAACTGCATTCCTCTACATCAAAAGCCTACACACAGCGTGTTCATTAAGAATACTTTAACAGATCGTTAATTCCTTCTGCTGGCCTACCTCTACTGTTTGTTCATATGTCCAATCAAATTTCTTCTTTACTTTCTTTTCAAGGAAACTGGTTGACTCTGTTTGTTTAACTCCTGCAGCTGTAGCCTTGAATCCACAGTAGTAACCTGCTGGATCACACTTGTATACCTGAGGGCCGTGTTCTTCATCAATACCAATCAAAATCATACCTTGAAGAGAAAATTTGTTAATTTATTTCTTACCCCAATTTTAGCAATTTCACTAAGCTGAAGAACAGACTAGATACTCCCCTCCTGTGAAAATCATGCACGCTCAGCAGTACATTTTTGGGAACCAGTCCTACACCAAGAGCTGTGATTTCCTCTTTATCTCCAATTTGCCATTTGTTACCAGCATCTTCTGACCAAGCATACAACTCCATTTAGTGCAAACTAGATTTCTGTCATTACCAAAGAAGGCTCCTCATTAAATGTAGAAGCAGCTTTGCCATGTGTGTACAGAATCACAAAGTCAGGAAATACAAAAATTCAAGCCCAACACAAAGTTAACCCAGCCACAGTTCACATCCTGCTTACTATATGGCACTTTCAAAAAGTGTAAATAATAGTTCTATTAACAGGTGCCTTCCATCAGAAAGCAACTTTAGAAATATGTTGAAACTAATGGAAATATTAAAAGATCAACTTTAGACTTCTCTACTGCAATCCTGAAAAGCGCTGCATTACATCCCTTTTCCTCTTCAAAGGAAAAGATAATCAAAAAACAATCTGGAAAAATAGTAGAATGTGGAAATAACAGAACATAGAACTGAGTCTTTGAAGATCATCTGATTAAGTGCTTTAAGTTGGATGTGACAAATTGGTCACATCACTGAAATGCACCTATGTTCACGCACACTTCTAGATTTGTATAGACTCAATATGCATATTAAAAATAACCCAAAAGCAAAACAACAACAAAAAACCCAGAACAGGATCAAGGTTTTAAATTATATTTGCTTTATACTTGTGAAACTTTTAACTGGTAGTTACAGCTGATAAGCTTCTGAGCCGCTATTACTACAACAGATAAACAATTTCCCAGCATTTTTTCAAAAAACCTTAAGGAAAGTTAAGGTATTTTCATTCATCTATAAAAAAAACAAAAAAACCACCAAAAAAAAAAAAACCAACCCCACCAAAAAAAAAAAAAACCCCACAAAAAACAAAAAAATCCAACACCAAAAATCAATTTCCAGTAGTATGAAGGCATGGGGAAATGCCAAGGGAACAAAGACACAATCATTCCTGAACATCACAAACATAGGAAAATTGCCCCATCATGGAAACTGTGGTGCAACCATGACTGTTACTTCTGTAGTGGGAAGTGCTGGTGCCTACTATGATTATGAGAAGTGATTCACCAATTCTGAAACTATTCCACTTAGTGAAGAGAAAAAAAAAAAACAACTAAGAAACCCCCCCCAAAACCAAAAAACCAAACCAAAAACCAAAACCCATCAAGCAAGCAAAAAGAAACCCAGTCTAACAGCAGTTATAATTTGCCCACAGCCAAATGCAAGAGAAAAAACAAGTCACAACCAACCTCAGAATACACAGGTGACCAGGAATACCTACAAAAAACAACTCTGCACACATCTGTTTAATTTGAGCTGCATCTGCTGTTATTATACAAGACTGATGCAGAAATGCTTGTATGTGAAATATTTCTAAGCACTTCTCTATGTTACATATATCACGGTTAAGAGCAAAAATCATGCATATTTTCATCCTTTATCTGCATGATTAAGATGCAGAAAATCTGCACAAGCCCCAGAAGCCAAGGTGAAATAGGACTGCACATTTTAAAGATGCTACATCATTTACACCAATTCAAATGCTGACTCAACAGCAAAATCATGGCTCCAGTTCAAGACTTCCAACACAGCTCTCTCATTTGACTGTTCATCCCTCTTACTTATTCAGTTACATCTGTATCTTGTACAACTTGAAAACGGGTGAGAATTTTTTATACTTTAAGTTGCAAGTTTAGACAAGAAACAGAAAAGATTAACTTCATACACTATACTTACAGCAACCAAGAGGCCTCATTTCAGCATTTTGCGTATAGACCTGAGAAATATCTGCAATCCTTTTACACAGCATATCCACAGGGATGTCATAGCCATACTTGTACTTCCAGTTAGCAGCCTCATAGCGAGCTCTCTGCACCTGAGATCTGCTGTCAGCTAGACAGAAAGAACCAATATTAATTTCACTGAACATGTACCATGTTTATTCCTAGTATCACTTGAGAATGCAAATTCCAGGGTCAACTTTAAGTCACCTTTACATGCATACATCAGAACTAGACAAGTTTTCCAAAACCAGACTGAGTGAAACAAATCTCCTAGAGCACTTGTCTGTTTCATGTGGCGCACACCTGGCAATACACTTCAGATACTTAAAAAAGATAGTGAAATAAATACCTGTCATTCCTGTCATCACACAGCCAATGTTTTCAGTAATTCTGAATAAATGAGTCACTGTGTTGGAATCCAGTAACTTGTCCTAAAGACGAAACAGAAATAAACTGATAGAAAACACTGTCCTTTGAGTAAAAAAAACCCCAACAATCTAAACAAGCCAAGCCCCAAAACCAGACTTGGGACACTCCTGTATCTACAGAAAAGCCCCAAAATATCAAATAACAGCTAAAAATTGCCTTTCAGGCTCACCACTATTTACTGCTATAGGCATGGAGAAATAGGAGAATAAGGAAGATAAAACTGCAATATCAGGAAAAGGATGACAGCTAGAGCATGACCAACATCAAAGTCCTCTAAAAAAACTTTGAAAACACAAAATACAGAAACTTGTGCTTGTGCATTCATTTTAACTGAAATAGAGTTAATTTTCTTCTTAATAGCTGGCGCAGTGCTGTGTTTTGGCTTTAGTCTGAGAACAATGCTGATAACACACCAATGTTTTAGCTGTTGCACAGCAGCGCTTACCTCAATCAAGGACTTTTCAGTCTCTCATGCTCTGCCAGTGAGGAGGGGCACAAGAAGCCGGTAGAGAGCAGAGACAGGACACCTGACCCAAACTAGCCAAAGGGATATTCCTTACTACAGAGTGTCATGCTCAGTATATAAAGTTGGGGGAGTTGGCCAGGAGGGGCTGATCACTGCCTGGGAACAAGCTAGGCATCTTCCTTGGAGGGGGTGGGGTTTATTCCTATCTTTCTCTCTATTTTCTATAATTATTGTATTATATTTTACTTTTATTTTTCAATTATTAAACTGTTCTTACCTCAACCCATGAGTTTTTACTTTTTTTACCAATTCTCCTCCCCATCCCACTGGGTGCTGGGGAAGGAACGAGGGTGAATGAACAGCTGCATGGTACCCAGTTACTGGCTGGGCTTAAACCACATCAGCTCTTATTGCATATTGTCCTTCGAACACAAGGTTTTCCTGCTTTGTCATCACCACTCTGCTGAAACATTCATGAAATAGTTCTACTTGCTATTGGTACAACATTGTCTGAGCAGGAATTAAAGAAATCATGAAACTGATTATAGCCCTTACAAGCCAGAGAAATGTACGCATGCTAACGTACAGCAGGACCAACTTTGTGTTTTAGTTTCATCCCTCCCACAACTATAGAGAAAACCAATACTACAGTACTTAGTGAAGAAATGTACAATTGAGCATTAAATGGAGCTAGAACTTGTAATAAGAAGAATGATAGTAAGATAATCAATCCAAGCACCAATACAGGTCAGTGCTAATGAATACAGTATCAAAGTGTCATCCCCCACACCTTTTTTCTCTTCTCCTTCCAGCCCCCCAAACTCCCAAAACCAAACTACTTACAGGTACTTTCTTCTGTGTTACAATTACTGCAGAGTCTTTCCCACGAACAGCGACAGATGTAAGTCCACCTTGGTTTATGGCCTTAAACGCATATTCTAGAAAAATACGTAAATGTTAATTAAAAAACAGCATTAGAGATATCAGAACAATTAAGTCTGACACCTTCCCCTAACACAGAAATCTCACCAAGTTCTGACTTTTTTAATACCTTAATACTTCACAACAACTTGGTGTCTTTAAGGTCTTTAGTAAAATGCATATAAGTTTCTGAGGGGAATTGAAGTAATTGACTCTCTTCACAAAACCACTACCACTGCTTCCTTCACATATTTCTAATAACTTGCCTTTTTGTTCAGCTGCAATGCTTAAAAGCAACAGGATTTGTTTTAAAACAAAGAGGCTGTTTTGTGCTTGACCAAAGTGGTCCAACCTTCATCTACAGCAACAGCAAATCCTCACAATTTTTTTAACATGCAGAAGCTTAGTATTTCAAGCACTGTTATCACTGCAAAGATGTAGTTTTCTTTTGTAGATTTTAACTGATACAGATGAAAACAGAAATGATGGACCAGGCACAGAAGATGGGGTTTAACCTTACTATCATATTTTCTGACTTGACATTCAAACCTTGCAATGCTTTTGTTCACTCTTTAAAATTAAACCTATGCACATGCCAACTTAACAGCATTATTCAGATAAATATAATGGATTATGATTTACTTTACGTGATCCATGAAATAAACTCTTGATTAATGGTTTCAAAAGCCTCAGGAACAACAACTTTATAAATCATTTATCCAGCAATATATGACAAACATACAAAACTACCTACTATCTGGTTAGGAGAGGCAAGTTTCAGGCTGTAGCTAAATGCAGATGAATCCTCTCTTAGCTATGTGAATGAAACTTGAATTTAGAATATGTCTAGCTGCTAAAACTATCTTCTAAAGTAAGGGAGGCAAGAAACTCATCTGTTTTAAAAGCTGCATTCAGATCTATGGAAGAGACTGCACAACAGAAGAGATATAATCTGAAAATTAGAACCAACTCTTGCAATACCAGGTTCTGGATGTTCTATCTGCTGAGTCAGTGCTGAGGAAGAGCTGACTACCATGTATTCATGGCACTGTATTTATTACTTTCAGGCACCAGAGCATTTACAGAATCATAGAACAGAATTATAGAATAGTTACCCAAACATGCCATAAGGAATGTTTGCCCTTTCTCTCTGCTAGATGCACAATTCTGCTCACCTGTTCACTTGCCTTCCCCAGGATGATCAGTGCTAGCCTGCAGCAAAGCACAGAACCCAGTGGGACATGAACTAGCACTGCCCACAGACTAGTCATGTTTGAAGCCCCAGGCCAGGGCTCTGCAACACTTTCTTATCTATGTGTACAAATACCTGAAGAGAAGGTGTGAAGATGGACAGAGCCAGGCTCTTTCCAGTGGTGCCCAGTGACATGACCAGAAACAACAACCAGAAACACAGCAGAGTCCATATGAACATGAGGAAACACTTTTTTACTGTGAAGGTGACCAAGCACTGGCACGGGCTGCTCAGGGAGGTTGTGGAGGCTCTCTGCTTGGAGATATTTAAAAGCTGTCTGGAGGTGATCCTGGGCAACCGGCTCTATGTAGCCCTGCTTGAGCAAGGGTTTGGACCAGATGATCCCCAGAGTTCCCTTCCAGCCTCAACCATTCCACAGTTCTGTGGTTCTGAGAACAGAAAAGACTGAATGGGTCGTGAAGGTGAAACAAATTGTGGTAGCCACCAGCATTGCTTGCATGTATTCCTGACAATGATATGGCATGAATCTTTTTTGCTTGTATTGCAGAGGTTTTTTTATCTGGTCTATGGAGCTAGACTTTGTCCTGGATTTTATCAGTAGAGTCTGAAGCCAGATCACTCCAAAGAACCTGTGGTCTGGAGTCCTTCCTCTAATCAAAGATCTACCTTTTGATATGGTGGCATTTGCCCCTGAGAACAGAATGAAATGGAGCCTATGTGAAATGTCCAGCCAGTCTCTGCCAAAAGTTTCTAGGTGAAAAGTACTAACACCTTGAAATGGATGAAAGCACTTAATGTAAAACATCAGACCCTGTTCTAATACTAAATGGGTTAAGCCTTCTATTCTGTAAAATGAACAAAAGTCTGTTACTGTTTCCTCCTTGCTTGCCAGTGTGGTTTCCTCTGCAGAAACATCTGTGACAGCACAGGATTTTTGAAGACCTAGTTAGTGATGTTAGAAAAGAATGTTAGTTCACCAGGCAGTGTGGGGAATAATGCAATTTATATGTGGATCTATGCTTGTTAAGAATCTTGAATATTCCTCACATCCCCATGAATCTTGTGTGGTAGTAGCCATGGAATGCAAAAGTCATCTAGGGAATTCCTCATTGCTAAATTTAGCACTGAAGAGCTAATGGCTTCAGTATGCTGTATTGTTTAGATGTGAGGTTAAATTCAGAGATCGAACTCAGATCCTTTTCTGGAAAACCAGTCTAAATACAGTCAGGGTGTGGAAGCTCCATTTTTGACTGCCCTGTATTTGCCCCTTGGAGGTAGAACACTTCGTTTAGCAGAGCAGTAACATGGCTAAAGAAAAGGCATTAACTTAGTTTTTAATTTCTAATTCTCCAATCACTAAAACACTATCTGTCACCAGAAGAAGGAGCAGCATTAAAAGGACCACTGACTTTAAGGAAAAGCACATTCACTGAATTCTTCAGAAAAACACAGCTTACTTGTAAATTTAATTCCCACATCTTCAAAGGAGCCAGATTATGTAAACTGGCTTATTTAAATCAAAACGTGCAAAGGATCTAGATCACTGTAGTTCATAAAATATGTCCCACTTCAGTTTTATAAATTGTTATATCTAGAATTTACTTTTTAACCCATGTTTATGGCTCTCTGTTCAACCATTTTAAACTTCCTGACCTATTTTCAATGGATAAGAAATTGCCTTTTGGTCATATTCCCACATCACTGAAGTGACTGAAGAGTTTGGCCAGAATTCTGTGCCTTTAGAATATAAGAGCTGTAATCTGCTGTCAGTGGCTACAGCTATGCTTAGAAAGAGTGTGAAGTAAAACCACTAGACTTACCCAAAAAAACCCCAAAAAGTCATTCCTCACTGGTAATAGCTGACCATCACAGGAAAATAGAACATTAATTATTTTTAGCTGCATTTATGCAACCAAGGCAAAAGACAGTTAATAATAAAGACAAAAGATTACTTAAACAGAGTCTTCTGTGGCCTGTGCCAGATTACAATAATGGAAACAGTTTATCAACAAATATTGTAAAATCAGCAAAAGATAGAAACCCATACGTCCATCTGCTTTCTTTTATGTAGCATTGGTAAACTCACCAGAATGGTCAAATAAGATGATGTGAAGGTAATCTGGAGTGGTTCACATAATACAGCAGCATCACACTTTTGCCTGACCAGCTGATGTTTCAGGTGTCTTCTCGTGGGCGATTAGAGAAAGTTCACTAAACCCATAGTACAGAATACTGTTTTTGATCTCTCTCACAATGCCTTATATGCACTCAGCATAACCTTTACGTATGCTAATGAACATTGGTGCAAGGGGGTAGCACTTTCAAAAATAGCATTGTGTCTTCTGAATTCCAGAGATTCCTACCCATAGCATCCTCTTCCCTTTTCCTGACTGCTACCTGGCAATAGCATCCTCTCCACAAAAATATCAACAGTGTCAGCCAAGCCATTTAAATATGGAAGCCACTGTGGTTAATGCAGATCTTGTCTTCTTGCTTTACCCTAGCTCCTTAGAGGAGGAGGGAGGGAGTGACTACATCCTCTGGTTTGAGATAACTGCATCTCAGGGCTCCAGTGCACACAGCACCTGGCCACCTGCTGCTGCTCACAACCAGCATCAGTCTGTTCACAGGCCTTTCAAAGGTGCATGTCCTAAATGTTTTGTAATATGAAAATTCAGGCAGACTTTGTGATTCCCATAGGTTACTTATGATTTTTCTTTCATGACATTATTTTGGACAGTGGAAAGTGTGCTCCTTATGCACCTGATTCTGCCATAGCCCCTGCAGTTGAGGGCAGCCTCTGCAGGTCCCAGGGCTGGGATCCAGATCAACTCAGCATCCATCTGGACCAGGCATTAAAGAGAGATGGGATTTAGCTCCCATACCTGGAGTCCTGCAGGGAGCTGTCAGCTAGGGTCAAGAGATACCATTCATAACTGCAGGTTTTGATAGAGTTGAAGTAAACCATCAGTTGATAAAAAATTTATCCTTGCTAAACAAAAGGGACTGAACAGGAGAGAGAATTTTCATGATAATTCAAGAGTAGATCATAAGCTTTTCAGAGGCTATTTTTAAAGTCCTATGTTGTGTTTTTTTTTAAACTGGTTGTATGTTTGTAAAAGTTGTACATGGATTTAGTATTATACATAGAACTGAAAAATCAGATAAATGAGAAAGACAAGTTTTCCTACCTATGCTATTTAATTTATGCTGAGAATGGTTACAGTTAGGGCAAATGAGGAGAAAATAATGTAGGTCTTCCAATGTAATACACCTGCCTTACTATTCCTTTTTCTAAGTAGTCTTAGAGAAGACATAGTGCAGAATGTGAATCCCCTATTGACGGATAAGCAGAAGTATAATATTGCAGTGAAACCAGGAACTTCAACATTTCTAAAGAGATTTCCTACTGTTCAATGCAGGATACTTTTAACAATCAAAGAAAAATCTAAGTTAGGTCATTTTGCTAAAGACACTGTCATTTTCTACTAGCAAGACATACTGCATTTTGCTATTTTATGGTCACTGGTGCTATTCCATCATTCTGTAGAAAAAAAATCATCTACAGAATTGTCCAATTTTTTTTATGGTGAAGACAAAATAAGCTTTCCACACTAAATTAAGGTAGATTTAGATTGCATATAAAAACCAAAACAAACCTTTCTGATGCTACCCAAAACCAGCAGCAGACTGCACCATTACCGCTTTTTCACATTTAAAATATTGTTTGGACAGTAAAGGTAGCTGACAATAGCAGTTTAAATCAGTTATGTTATCTACTGAAACGGGAAGTCAGAAGTACATAAAGGAGCAGAAAATAAGCAAACAAAAATTCCATAAACTGCATTTTAACATGACAAAAAAAGTTCAGGCTTTATGATGACAAAGACCAAGCAGAATATAAATACTAGCAACATTTTTTAGTAAACGTGCACTTTGAATGCAGAGCTCTGGACATAACACAAAACTTGCTTTGTAATGACAAAGTTTCACTCACCCCAAGGTGAATTTGATGGTGGATTACACTTCTATGAGGAATACTGTTATTCTTGTGAAAACTGAGATATTCATAATGACTCTTTAATTATTAGCTGAGACACAGGACAAGATATGTCTGCACCCAGTGTTGCTAGTAGCACCTGGTTGAGGTAGGTCTTTGTTCTTTTCACACATCTCAAGTCACATGAGGATAATGTTGACCTTATTTCAAGGAATAATTACTCTTATCACTTCCTTTAGTTATAGAGGTTGTTCACCCAGACACGCCTGACTGAAATAGAAAGGATGGATTTAAAAATTCAGTGCCAGACACACTGAGTTGACAAAGTACTTTTTTTAGTCTGTAAAATTTGTTCCAGAGCTACAAAAGGCAGAGGAAGAGACAGATCCAGTACACCCACTGAAGAACTCTAATATCATTTAGGTCCTCAAGCAGCCACCTGTCAACTTCTATCCCTAATATAGTCCATATTCTTATCTAGCCAAACTGCTCCATTAGTAATTATTTGTCTCCACTTTCACTGTGCTATCTGCACTACCATGTCTTGCACAGCCCAGCCTCTCAGCTCTCTCAGTTCCTTATTTTTTTCCCCAACAGAACCTCTGGAAATCTGACATTTTTAAAGATGCCTTCCTAGGAGTGCTCTCTGGAACATACACTTATTTCACACTCCTTAGTCACCAATCCTCTTTCCTTTAAACTCCAAGGAAAGGAGATTGAAACTCTTATGTGTCAAGGTGACAAAGGAAAGCTATGTTTAAGCAGAGTATAATGTTCAGAATATCTACAGTCTTCACAAGTGGACATCCTTAATGTCTTCCAAGTCCCTTTCTCCTCCTCCTTAAGTCCATTCTTACTGCTACTTGGAATTTTGCCTGAACAAGTACAAATTATAAGAAGTCCGAATCTTTTCAGTCTTACATTTCAAATGAAAGAAATCACCATCTAGCAGCTATACACTCCTAAATCCCTGCTTAAATCTAGCCCTAAGAGAAGAAATTATATTAATATGCTTTCATTCTGAGTAGAATATCATGCAGGAAGATGAAAAATGCTCAACCAGTGCACTTTGGAGTGTCATTCAGATCAGTCAAGTATTCCTATATGCAGGAGCTTGAATGGATTTTTCCACTTAAGTACTAGCCAAGTCAAACCCTCTTCAGAATCAGAAGTGCACCTTGTACCGTGAGACACCTAATTTTGCAGGCATATATGTTCTCTGTTGTTTACTTTCAGTATGCTATGGAGCACAGCATTAGGTACCAGTCGTCTTCGTATTTATTGACTCATAAAGGTTACCGATTTATGAGAAATGCTTGTTATGTCATACACCATTACTTGTGTGGACATTATAGTAGGCATTGCTTCTACTCATATTTTAGTCCAATATGACTGCTGTTTTCCACAATCAAGCAGTAATAGGTAATAACTGCCCTATGACAAGCTTATTTTGTAGAGCCTGAGAACCCAAGCAGTGAAGGATTAGCAGTGTTGCTTTTATAGTTCATGTTCATATTGGTGTAGTAAGTAGCTAAACTGACAAAATGGCAGTATTCCACTGACATATCTTTCTATTTTCACTCCTTAATGTAAGTGCATCCATTTCCATGTTTATTCCGTTATCATTCACTAATACAGGAAATAATTGAGACAGATTTTCTTTCAAATAGCGCTCTGCATCATTGACTTTATTTTGGCTTTGCTGTAGTTACACTAACAAAAACAAGTATGTGAGACATGAATGGTCTTGTCACAGCCATTATCTTTCTCCTGATGGCTTTTTGAGTTCAGCATGGACTGTACATGTAGCTTTTGGAATCACAGAAGTAAAGGCAGGAAAGGAACTCAGGAGGTCACCTATTGCCTCTCCCTGCTGCAGGACAAACCGTCAAACCACAGCTAAACAGATCTGAGTTCTCTCTAGCTGTTAACATCTGATCCATGCCCATATAATGGTTGTTGGTAGCTGTTCATCTCAGCTTCAAGATCTGATCTATTTATAGATGCCATGATTTTTAATAGATAATGTGATTCATACTGTGCATTGCATGTATAGCTCTTTCCATTTCACGGTCTTACTGTATCCCTTCACAAGGCTCTGTGTCCTCTGCAGGTCTGAAAATCTAAACATTGCAGCAGAAAGAAGGCATTTCCACTCTCCCTTTACCCAATGCTATGATCTGCAAATAGTTTACATCAGCCTCTGTGTTCTCTGATAAATCCTCTGCTTTCACAATACTGAGAAGTTATAAATAGCAACACATGATACTGTGTCTTGAAAAAGCCACCCAACTTCCCAAGAAACTGATTACCCAACAGAAAATGCAGGAAAAAGAGCAACTAATGTACCAGGTAAGCAAAACATCCGAGACTTTGTTTCATGCTTTCTTTCATGTGCAAAACACTCAGACACAAGTGTAATTTCTCAAATGATGAAGTTTGCAGAGGCTGCACAGAGCTTTCCTTGAAAATCCTTTTGCACAATGGGAACTGCACTGGGATAATGAAATGGTCTCCAAGCTGGTGGTCTGTGTTCTAGTAATACATGACTTTCCAGGTGTTGTTTTATTTATTTGTTTCCCTGAGGCATTCATCATCTTCATACTGCCGGGCATTGCTAAAATTGCTATGGAGAGGCCTACATGTAATGGTAGAAGCTTGTGTGCCACTATATAGAATTTACCCACAGCAAAATGTGCAATGGAAATTTTGCCAGTGAGTCTGGGATTTTATCCTTGGTACTGTCCCTCTGTTCAGAGTTACAATACAAAAGTATTACTAGCTCTGCTTCAGAAGGGGAACATCAGACAATGAGCAAACTTCTTTATTGCTGTTGCTAAGTGTGTCTTAGTAAAACCCCAGCTTGTTGCCTTAGAAATCTTGTCCTTGTGCTTTTTCTGACAGAACAGCATTAGCAAATTGTACACTTTAAAACCTTGTGTGGGTTTGGATGTTGGTTTGGGTTTTTTTTTTTCTTTCTCTCTGGGTGGGAGTTGTCTGGTGCGATGTACTTACACAGTGTCATCACGGTGAACTCTAGATAGAGTAATGCCAGGAAGAAGAGCTTTACAGTATGGAACAAATTTAGAATAACCAGCAAGATCACAGCCTCACAGCCACCTTGACAGAACTTGTACCCGAGTGCCTTCAAACTTGTACAACCTTGCTCTGTACAGAACCTGCTTCACAACAAATGC
>JBCJKH010050446.1:0-24856 GCA_039877255.1 Loriculus beryllinus | reverse complement strand
TATCAGTCACATCCCTCAGCTGACCACAAAGACAATATTGTTCCTAATATTGGGGGTTGGTACTAGACGATCCTTAAGATCCCTTCCAACCCAACCCATTCTGTGATTCTATTATTCTAATGCTACATTTATGGGTTTTAAGATAGACATCTTAAACCAGAAAAAGCAACATTTAGCTAAAAGTCCTCTGCACAAACTTCAAAAACCTGGTCAGGTAGCAGAGTAAAACAACTAAGTTATGTGAAGTGGCAGAAAGCCATTGGTCAAGTTCCAAGATGATAGAGTGCTTGAGTTAAAAAAACATAATACCTGATCACTTGAGCTGTTACAAGATATTGCCAAAATAAACCACAATTATTTAGTCAGATGATATTCCTTGGCTTTCCTTTCGGAAAACTGACAGAAAATAAATGAAATATTCACTGAATCAACAACCCAGAAAAGACACTTAAAGAAAACTCTGAAGTCAGAATATGTAACACACTTCATTTAACTAAGCAATATAGTTAGATAAAGACTTGTTTTTCTTTAGCTTACTGAGATTACTTCTTACCATTCAAAATTTAACAAGTTTATTTAGAATGAAAACAATTAAATAGTGCAGTGAGTTATGCCACCAACAAGAAAGGATACCCAAATAATCTTTCTATTTCCATTTATGAGAAATATTTTCCTCTCTAATTTCTCTCTTTCTTATCAGTGCTACTTGGCCAGTTTAGACTTTAGTGATTTTGTTACATGATATACTATACACAGGGGATAATTAAGTTGATCATTACCTTTTAACTGCCTGGGTTTTTTTCATTGAACATGTACCTAAATGCCTGGGCTATGGAGGCAATAAATACAAATAGGGGGCAGTGGTCTGGAGTTCATCAGCTATCTTCAGTGTGGAAATACACAATGTCAAAATCTGAGAAGCCTGAGGTATGAGATCTCATGCTAACAACTGCTGCCTTGCATAGGAAACATGGGAAATACACGGGAGTCCTCTAAGGTTGACTTGCCTTGGGCTACCTTCTGGGAGATGTGCACCAGTGGAAATCAAGTCTCTTATCCTTACTGTCTGGATCTGTTGGCTTTGTCAGAACTCAGGAAGAAGTACAGAGGAGGTTGTAGGGAGGGTGGAATAGTGGTGGTAACAGCCATAGGGAGCCAAATGAGGAGGGTCTTTTGAAGAAAGGCACACAGTATCTGAGGATGTAAGACCTGAGAGCCCCTGGCATGTCTGCTTTAAACTGCCGTGTGTGTGTCATTTATGCTTGAAGTCAAAGAGCTGCTAAAACAGAAAAGTAATATGCCCAGTTGCTGTGAGAGTAACTGCTGTAGTGTTAAAATACTTCATGGCTAAATTAATTTAACTGATACATCTGACAGCACAACCTGTTTCTTAATGCCTAAAGCCTGACTAATGCAAAGCATATGAAGACAAGTTAAATTACAATGTACTCCATCTACAGTTTATGTGGTAAGTAGGTTAGCTCATACCTACAAAAATAGTGACATAACTCTCTTCCCCTACCATTTTCCAAGGAAATATATACCTTGGGCACAACAGATATAAACCTACACATGATTTTCAGTAACTGTCTGGTGTCAAATGAAACTCACAAAATTGTTTCATTAATCCTGACTAACATTTGGGTCTAAAGCACTCCAAATGAAGCGTGAACCAATTTCTCTGTAAAAGACCTATTAACAATGAGAGAAAACATGAATAGAGAAGTTTTGAAGAACCCTAAGTTTCTTTCTGTTGCTAAGGGATACACTTCCTTGGTATACCCCCATGTTCTCAGCAAGTCTGACTCACAAGAAATCTGTCTTTCAGTAAATAATGAAAGCCCTGCACTGCTGAAAACAATGTAAGAAGGGTTAAAAATAAAACCTTATCAAATAACCTGTAAATGAAGCACTACTTTTTACATCCAGTTCCAGACATTAGGTAGGCTTTACTACACAAGTGCTCTCTATAGGCTACATAACACACCTGGAAAATGGTTGTTGAGACAGACTGGATGTTGTTCCATTTGGAAAGTGATGTTTTTGCTGTGCTATTCCCCCTTCTATTGAGCCCAAACAGCTCCTTGCTATTTGTGTCCTTTTAAAAATTATTTTCTTTTTCTCTGCAGCAGATGCCACTGCCAAGTATCTTTCTCCCACGATATCTCCCTGTGGCTCTCACTTGTCATAACCTCTACTTGTTACATGGAATGGTTTCAGGGACACGGAGGTTAAGGCTGGAGCTTACCCAAGTGACTTCCAGTTTTGGATGTCTCCATATGGAGTGTCTGAAACTAGTGACATCTTGGGGATGGAGTTTTTAGTTTCCATGAAGTTCAGAGAAAGCTATTGGTGGTCGTAACTTCTAGAAGTAGTAATTACTTATGAACATTTTCACTAATCTGCTCTACCCCAAAGGTCACTGTGGAAGGCAAATACAAAGTCCTAATGCTGGTTTGGGCATTTGCTGGCTAGGTTTCACAGGAAAGAAAAAACCTCCTCGCTCCTCCATATATGCTTACATATGTACTTACCTATTCTGTGCCCATAACTGCAAAATCCTCTCCCTCATTTTATTTTGCACCATGACCACTTGGAAAGACTGGATTTGGATTTCCTATGGTATTTTGCTGAAACTATTCACATGAATTAAGATATTCATGTGTTTAGAGACTGACCTTAGCCAACTGACTCAAAATAACTTCAATTATGGAGACTACTTCCTTTAAAATGCAAAAAATGTCTGCATTTTAAACCAAATATAGAACGCATGTCTGTATTATTGTCTTCATAACCTTATAGATGAGTAATCAAAATACACAACTTGAAAATCTGAGATAACTATAAAAGCAATTCATTGTAATAAATGACGAAAAAATACCAAACAGAATTTTTACCACTTGTTCATCTGAAAAGCAGGTTAAGGGAAATTTTCCCACTATTTTTAGAAGGTCTTATGCAGAACTGTTAATCCTGTGACTCACAAGTCAGTAAAAGGTCAGTGGTCTTTTCATGTACACACGCTAACAATTATATTATAACAAAGTTAAAACAAAATCCCCATTGGGGAAGGATAATAAAAACCGGAAAAGAAATGTGAGTAATAGGGGAAGAAGAAAAAATTCAAAGGGGCTAACTTTAAAATGAAACATTGTTTTTGATCATTACAACACAGGTGTTACAAGAGGGAAAAAAAATCCTAAAATATAACTGGGATAATTTTTCACGCAAACACAGGAACTTTCTTACAAATCCCCTATCCCAACTTATTTCCCCTTGTTTGTCATTATGCTTACTATTAAACTTCCCAGTAAAATAAATAATTGCTATTAAATCCTGTGAACTAAATCCTGTAGTTCTTGCTCAAGCAAAAATTCCCACTGACTTAAGTAGAAATTGTATTTGAGCATGGCTTTGATCAAACTTATTTTATATTCTAGATTGCCGTGAGTGAAGCAGCAGGAAACTATCAAGCAGATGGAAATTTGAGTTTAAAAGCAGTCCTTCTATAATCTGCTCTTCCTAATGCACTTCACATCTGGAGGAATACCCATGTTAACCAACATTTTGTTCATCGAAGTCAAAACATCTCTGAAGTCAGGAGTCTTCATATGTCTCCTTCATTGCAGCCGAGTAGAAAGGGATACGGGTTTAGGGAACATTTTACATTACATGTAGGTAATTTAACCATTTTTGCTATAAAATTTCCAAATGGTAAACACTGGAGTCTCATGTAAAAAGAGTGCTAGTGGCTTTAGGAAAATTATGTGTGAGATGTTTCTTTTTACTTTGAATTCTGACTGAATCTACAGTAATGTATCAGCATGGTTTGACAGGATCCTGCTTTGGCTTTCAGGACAGTCTGAAGCACTCTTCTTTCTTAAGCCTCCAAGTATAATATTGTCTTACATTTCTTACCTACAGAAGCCATATTATTGTCTCCCATGATAAAACAAGAAATGACTCTTAACAGATTTACATGAAAAAATTTACCCCTGGATTAAAAGCTATTGACTGAGGTTAACTGATATTTCGCTTTCAGCTTAAATAGAGTCACCAATTAACCTAGAAACATTTGCTCCAGTTTCAAAAGCTGAATTTGATGGTTTCTTCCTTATCTGTACATGGAGCTTGTACAGTTCTTTTGCATTAGTGGATGGACATCAGAGATGGTCGTCAACAATGGCACTAATCCATTCCTTTTTTTTGAGATAAATGATACCCACGTTCCAAAGATGTGATTACAGTAGCACATAAAAGGCAGGGAAATTAGAAATTCACATCTTCTCAATAAGCTGTGCTACCAAATTTTAAACTCCACTTTATGTCAAAGAGATATGCTGACCTGTGTGCATACTACTAGGACAAAGGCTGAGATATACATAAAATAAAAAAGACTTTGCCCTTTCTGAATGACTTCTGTGTATATGAAGGTCTATCTTTAGCTATTAGATGTTTCATAAATCAGAAAGAGGATGATTAATCACTGGCATTATCTTTTTCAAGAAAGATGATAAGCAGCTCCTTCCACCCTAAACCAGTCTGAGCAACTAACCATTGTCCCATTTAAAGATATGGGATCTCTGTTGCTGAAAGTGAGTTTAATGCCATGTGGATGTGCAAAGCCCCGTGTGTCCTTCCCAGTCAACATGCTTATGTTAGCCCTTGCAGTCTGAGGAATTTCCTGTTCACTTCATCATACTTTGTACACTCACACTGCAACGTGTGCTGTTCCTTACTACCTACAGTTTCTAGCATCTACCATGAAATAAAAGCAATACTGTCCTTCCTAAATCCTGAAGCGTACTGTCCTACACATACTGAACTCAGTGGCTGACATTATAGTTTTGAAGATTTCGCTTGTAGCTCAGTGGGATGAAAGGCTCCATATAGTTGCACAACAACAGTTTTTTGACCATGCCATTCAACTGGGAAAAGATGCACACAGAAAACCCTCACCTGGATATTTGATACAATTAGCAAAAAACCCAAGAGGGTATCCAATTTCTAGATACTTAAAATTAGGAGATTACAGCCGTTCAGAGAGCACTGCAGCTCTGTTGTCACAGTAACAAGTAGAAGCAATACCATTTGCTGAACCAAATCACATTTGCAGTCAGTCTCCCAGCATTGTAATCAACAGAATATATCTGAATGCTTTCCATTTACTAGCACACGAAAGAAGGATGTTAACTTAAATGAGAAGTAGGGACACAGGATTACGGTCACATCTCTTATTTAATATGAAAGCAACATAGTGGGAAAATCATGAATGCAGTTTTTGAAATATAATACTCACCATATTCTCTAATGTTCTGCTGTGATTCAAGGCAATTCAACCTTAATCAAACTTCAGAACCCTGGTCATTCAATTGCAAATGTTTAGCTTTTTTTTTAAGGAAATCTGTGACTATTGATATAATTAAGAACTATTCAGCAGGTTTCTATGGGAAACTTTTTCCAGCTAACCCAATACATCTACAGAGATTTCAGTTACTTAATGGTTCATTGGAAGTAGAAGATAAGATTTATATTGAAGAGTTTGCATGGGTGGCCTTTTAAAGATAGACAAAATATTTGTCTTCACTAAAAAAAAAAAAAAGAAAATGCCCAACAACAAAAAACCTAGAAAAACTTTAGTGTCTTCTACCCTGACAATACAGAGGGGAAAAAAAAAGTTAACTTCCTCCTTATATTTATCAGGTTACTTGCAGGAAAAAGAAAAGTAACAAGAATGTTGCCCAAGAAAGTGGTAAATGCTCCATCCCTGGTAGTGCTCAAGGCCAGGCTGGAAAGAGTCTTGGGTGATATGGTCGAGTGGGAGGTGTCCCTGCCTATTGCAGGGGGGTTGGAACTGGATGACCTTAAGGTCTTTTCCAACCCAAACTATTATATGATTCTGTGAATACTAAAGGAGGAAGAATGGCATACTATTTGAGTGAGGGGCTGATTCATTTATCCTCTTTGCTTGTGTCATTTCATTTAGATTGATTGTTAGAAACATCTCAGAAGAGGAATGTTTGCATCCTTTGACTGGTTTTCGTGCTGAGTCATTACATCATCTAATTTAGAGATCTAAAAACAAGCATATACACCTTGTAGTCTGTAGGAAGCAATGGAACTGAGTTTAAAAATACATTTTCTTAAACAGGTACTGAAAGTGGCTCAAGGATGCAGAAAAAAAAAGAAAATATTTTCCATGCCATTTCAGAAAGAGCTTGGGAAACTTTTCTTTGAGAAATTGTCTTTTTAACAACCGTACCTTCTACCATGCTCTGTAAGCCTTGCAGCAGCACAGAACAGTGCTCTAAACTGTGTACGTGCTTGTTAAATACTGTTCAGATAAGACTTGCTCCAGCCAACCACACTGTTTTAATGTAAATGTGGATGAATGTCACTGGTAGAGCACCACTTAGCCCTACCCCTGCTGGTCCTGGCAGCTGAAATCTCCCCAGATTCTGTCCTTCCAAAGTGAAAACTATGTCCCAAGGCAGCAGATATCTCTAGAGCAGCCTCAGATAAATGTGAATTCAACAGTCCAGAAGACAAAGCAGCAAGAGCTGGTGTCCACAGTTACTATGACAGATCAGTACAGCCTAAATCTCACTTCAGTGCCTTTACCTGAAGTTTCTAGTTGCCTGGAGCTAAGTTTGCAGGCACTTTCTAGGCTATTCACATCTAGATCAATTCTTCTTAGCGGCTAAACATGAAAGGAGAAAACATGGCACTGATTTCTCCCCATGCCTGCTTCTTTTCACCAACCCTATTTCAGTCAGTCCTTTCAATGGTAGTTAATCACAATAATCCAGAACATGTTACAGAATACATTTAAGTTTAATCGTCATGTTTGGGATCAGGCAGATCTGATGATTTTTATTATTACCCTGCTTAAAACTGTCTTTCTGGAGTACTCACCTCTTTTGTTTCTCCATACTCCAGCACTGTAATTCAGCAAGTTGTAATTCCTTTTTCTGTCACTTTCACCTTCCAAGTGACTTATTTGGTGTTAAAAACACCCCATACCAGCTGTCAGAGAAGAATACACACCACCGCACAACCACCTCAGCAATACTGAAGCTGCATCCAGCACTGCTTTAACAGCAGCTCCATTTGTAAACAAGATTGGCACGATTTGGGCAAAGAATAGCCAACCAATTTACCATTTGCATGGATATAAAGGGAAAAAAATATGGCACAGTGTGGTTTCATATCACATAGAGTTAGCCTGAGATTTCAGTCTTGCCTTTAATCTCAAGATTAACGTTAGTAGATGGTTTCAAGCAGGACTGTTGAAGAGGTGACTTACAAAGAGCTGTTGTTCAAGTATCACATTCAGTGCTTGCTAAGTAGTTCAGCCCAACTATGTAAGAGTTAAAAACAAAGTTCTAATCATACAGAGGAAAAAAAAAAAAGGAATCCAAAGTCCATTGTTAGCAGGGAGAGGCAAGCACAAACAGCAGTTAGCAAATGCTAAATAGGACATGCAAAAAGACTTCCATCACGTAAACAGAGATAATTATAGGGTTACAGAAATTTCCCACAGAGTAGCAGACAAATTTGAAAAGTCATATTGCTAACAAGGACAACTACTGAGAGAAGACCTCTGTTGGGGCAAGAAGAGAAAGAAGGACAAGAACAGAAATGACATGTCAACTGACTCTTAAAAAGAGCACAACAAACGTGCAGTAGCATTGCAAGAATGATAAGATGGAGCTAAACAAATTCTAGTCCGTGTTTAGAATTAGGGTGTCATTAAAACCAGTAAAAGCAATAGTTCTGGTCCTGTTTTCCAAGGTCCTATGGCAGTAACCATGAGGATTGACTTTTGGACACTCCAGTATTAACCCTAACACACCTACCAGGTTTGTCAGGTAGTTTTTCCTCTTGCCTCCGTCCACCCCTTTCTCCTGACTTTATTTTTTCTTTTTTTTTAATTATTTTTTATTATTATTTCATGTTGTACGAGGCATTTTAATTTCCCACCCTTAATTGTTAAACTTGCAACAAGACAGAAGAGAGTTCAAAGTCAAAAGCCAGAAAACAAACAGACAGGGCAAAGCCATAGCTGTAAAGACAGAAGATGCTGTAAAGATGATTTAAAAAAGGAGTAAAGAAAAGAGAAGTAGGAAGAAATGCTGGAACTTCAAAGCAGTAAGTAGGAAAGGAAATGTTGTATATCGGTATGTATTTTGATAGGCTTATTCTCTGTATAACTATGTAATGTTGTAACTTTTAATATAGCAGCACAGAAAAGGGAAGTATGGGATGTAATTGCTCGGGCAGAGTTATGAGGTATGCAGGCATACGTGAGCTCTTGCACACAGACCAGAACAAACATGAACACTTATTGTTGATTTGATAAAGAAATATAGCATATTCTGCAGTGTGCGCCAGCCAGCTGCCAACTCACTGCTAAACTGAATGTGCCTACAGTCTCTACTGAGTGGTCTTGCTGCCCCACACAGTGTCTGAACTGCTCATTACTGGCTTTCACAGAGAATAAAGCAGAACACCCTGACTAGAGAATAGTAAATGATCTTGCTAATCTGTTTAAGCATTCATAGTTCACCCCTAATGAGAAAATATAGGTGCCTGGGATATGATTAAGGGTCACATACCAATAAACCCTTTGAGCCTCTGTCGTCTCTCATTTGACTTTAGAAACCCTCCTTTGCTTATTAGTGGCACTTCCTAATTTACATGAAGAACTCACAATTTTGGAAGAAGGCCAGCAATACTGATCACGACACTTTCATGGGCAATTTCAGAGATCTTGCTTTGCAACTCCACTCCTTCACCATGGAATCTTGGAAAAAGGCTTTAGGAAAACAGGATCACTAGTAAAACTGGTATAAAGGCAGTATTTATTTGCAGCAGACCTACACAGACTTATACCAATTGTTTAATGCCAACACCAAGCATGGAATATTGCTAGCTGTCTATTCTTCTTGGAAAACGTGGGCATATCCACATATAAGCAAGTAACGACAAGGTCCCAGAAGCAGCCAACCTTGTAGCTGCAGGCCTGTATTGTTGAGAAGGCTTCTAGGCCAATTCACGGGTGGTCTGATAGCTCCAACTGTATTTGTTCTCTGAAAACTGTGGTTTGTTCTCATAGGCAGTGTTGGACTGAAACTCAGAACTGGGTGCCTGCCCTTTCTGAGAGAAAGTAGGAGGGAGAATCCCAAAGGGAATGTTTGCAAGCAAAGCCCCTGCATTTCCCAGTGCTGTGCAAGCACGTGCCTTCTCCAGCTTCTGGCATCACATCATTTCAATTTCCTGCTGCACTCAAGAAAGAATATTTCTGTTGATCACTTTCCAGTCTCATCAGCATTAGTGCTTAAGGTCTTTAAAACTGCAAAGAAGGAAAGGCAGGTGGGCCAATATGAAAGACATTGTATGAGAGGGCAGCAAGTTTAAGGTATTTCTATTGGAAGCTGACCTGCTTCAAGAGATTAGACCGGATGATTCACTCAGATTTCCTGTAATTCTAAGAATTCTGTTTTAGAACCAGTTTCCCTCAAGTTTACTCTCAACCATTAAGGTTTTTTTTTTTTGAGTAAAAAGGAATGAAATTAAACAGCGCGGTGATCCTATAAATATGCTTGTCTTAGCCTCTTCTACTAAGTAAGAGAATTTTGATTCATTAGCTAAGTCTCACTCTTTTTGCCTCATCAGAATAAAGGGCTTAGAAAATTAAAATAATTTCTCCATGGACCAGGATATAGTTAGTAACTTACATTCTAAAAGTAATCTGTGAAAGCTTTTCATGCTGTCTCTCAAAAATTGTGCCAACTCTTTTCAAAGCTAGGATACAAAAAACTGTGTGAGGTCTCTGGTGACTAAGAGTGAAATATATGGACATTAAGCATGTTCTACCTATATAAGAAAACACAAAAGATGAAGAACTGAAAACCCTTATAGTGGGACAAATTCAAGTAATGAAATACAGTTTAAAGCCCTCAGAAGACTAGTGTCATTTGGCCACCAGACCAAACCGTACCTCCCTCTGTGGCAGTTCCCCTGGACAACTGTCTGCTTTTGTCCTTTGTAAATCAGGGGGGTTCTTTTTCAAGTATTTGTAATATTTTTACACAAACTGTATAAGTTGTGAGATTTTTTTTGTTCGTTTTGCTTGTTTCTGGACTCTGTCCAGAAACTTGTCCCTCTGCCCCTAAAGTATGAGTCTCATCACATGGCACAGTAAAAATAAATCAAGATTTGCATTTCTCAATAGCCTTCGAGTAACTACATGGAGTAAAGCCAAACCCAGCCACTTCATTGAAACAAACAACTCGCATTTTCACATACCAAGATTGCTTCTCCTTCATGTAGAGAATAATTTCTGCCTCCTGATTTTCACATGGCCCACTGTGCAACTTAACACCAGCCACATTTTCTCCCTTGTAGCTCAGTAGTAAGTGCTTTGAGTCAGCACGTTCAACCACAACAGCAAACTTTGATAGGATTTCCTTCAACTACTGAAACATTTAGGCACGTATTCAGCTCATGACTCAGGGTGCTTATCTGTCAAACGAAACTCCCTCTGGGATGTGAAGCACCATCATCTCAATCACTTCTCCTTTTCCTCCGAAAAAACAAACAAACATTCAGCACACTTCTGAGTCTAAGTCCTTCCTTCTTTCCCATCCCTCACCCATCCCTGGCCAGAGGCAAGCTCTGGAGAAAAAAACGAAGAACACTGGTACAATTGTTCTCCTCTTCTACTCTGTGCTCATTAGATTGGCAAAGTTTGAAACCAATTGCTCCTGCCATTGTGATTTTAAACACTGTAGCTGCAGAATATAAGCAAAATCTCACTACTGTTCTTCATGATTGGCTCCTCTCTCATTTTGGCATGCCTTCATTCTCCAGACTTATCACCATATTCTCATATTTATCTGGCACACTATTAGACATTCAGCCCTTATAAATAACATGTCTTCTCAAAAGGGAAAGTTCTTTTTTTCCCCCCTCAGCTTTCTTTTTTGACTGTATGCTTGATTTTTTAAAATGTAGAGCCGTTCCTCCAAACTAGTGTGAAGGAGACAGAAAGGAAACAGGTGCTAGAGACGTTTAAAAAGAGCTGCCCATGGTTAAGCTACATAATTTAACAGGGGAAAGAAACAAAGAAGGGATGGATTTGTGTCCAAAGAATGACATGTTCTCCTTTACTTTTATTTTTCTTTCCTAACAACCTAGATAAAGGAAAACCCATACTTGTTCACAAGGGAAGTAAATATAAGAGAAAAGTCATCTGCACACAAATGTTAAATTGTGCTACCTATTCTGCAATAGTTAAAAAAACATCCCAGGGTGGCTACTGCTATGCAGGCAGCTGAACAAAACAAGGGCGGTGTAGGGCACATAAATACACAGTCCATTTTACTGGCTTGGATGTTTTGATGAAAGCCTCAATGCTTCAGCTGAAATAGTTACTCTGGTACTAAGATGTGCAGTCTATATCTTCAGTAAGAGATGTGGAATGAGTAAGAATCCTGAACCATTGCTGTTCTGAATTACCTTTAACAACTTCTTCTACTCATATTCTTTCCTTTGTAAAACAACACCCACCACATGTAATTCCAGAGGAATTCTTGATTTTGTGGCCATAGCTACGTTTGTTAAAACACAGAATATAGAATTCCTTGTAAAGAGTTAGCTTTGGAAGTCAACAGAGTAACTTGGCTATTGTTAGTTAGACTGCTGGCCAAAGAAGTGGAAGAAATGGAAGAAGCTGTTAGGAAGAAATCCTGGGCAGATAGCAGAGACAGGCAGGGGCAGAGACAAAAATGAAGAGGGATGTAGAGTGGATAAGGAAGTAGAGAAGTTTGAACTTCAGAGGAAGCCAAGAATAAACCTTGTGAGAGCAGCAAGAAAGGAAGTTTCTATACGTGCCTAGGATTGCACCTGCTAATCTACACAATGCAAACCCACAGGAAGTGACTCAATGGTCAGAGTCTGACACACAAAAGGAAGCATCCTATATTCCAGGAAAAAGTATTTGGCTTGTGCATGGACATAATGTTTTTGTTCAGGTCTCGAACTGCAACTGCATTTGGCTGTGTTTCTCATATGCAGCAATTGCCCAGTTCTCACTTCTATTTTTAACTCAAGCCCATCAAAATAGGAAATGCAATTTTTTGAGGAGGATTGCAGTTCTTCATCTGCATTTATATGAAAGAAGGACTGGAGCCATAGTGCTCTAAGCACCTGAGCCCAATTTCTCTGTGTGTCTTCATCCATAATGTGGCAGCAAATAAAAACTAATAAAAGTTCACCTCTTTGATGTTCCAGGCAAGGCACGAAGTGGGAAGACCATTCT
Organism: Loriculus beryllinus; assembly: GCA_039877255.1. Taxonomy (NCBI): domain Eukaryota; kingdom Metazoa; phylum Chordata; class Aves; order Psittaciformes; family Psittacidae; genus Loriculus; species Loriculus beryllinus. Next base: position 12,531 of record JBCJKH010050446.1, on the reverse strand, counting down.
ACCCACACTGAAAGTAGTTTGTGTCATATCTTCTTTTTTTAATCCTGATTGATACAGCAACATCACAATATAGTACCATTATATGCACACATGTCAACTATATGAATCCCAAAGACGAGAAGCAGTTAGATATCATGGCTACTGAACCCCACTGACTCACACAGCAAAGCAAAGGGATTTCAGTGCTAATGTTCTTTGTTTCTCTGTCTATAATGGCTTTAAAGGAGAAGAGGCAGGATGAATTAGCTGAAGTAGCTCCTGATTATCAAAGTTACTGCAAAGTTGTACAGGCTGCCATCATCATTTGTAGGCAGGATACACATTATTGGAATTTTCCTCCAGCCAACTGCTCCCCTATCACCTTAAAGTCTCTGAATGCACCACCTGGAAGCCCTTGTCCTGGGGTGTGGCTGGACCAATGTCCTAAGGACTCAAGGCATCAGAGGAGCAGCAGTTAGCAGGAGGCCACCTTGATGCTACTCTGCAGACTTGCTCTAAGTGCCACTTGGCAGAGCCATAGCGTGTGACCATCATTTTTTGTAGCAAAAGGTAGAAAGTTGCCAGCTTCCTTTTGGCTGATATGGTAGAATCTTAAGGTCAAAACACACCAATTCTGTCCTATCCAATTGCTTTTTTTTTATTGGACAGAGTAAATGCAGCCTCTGTGAAACCCAGCATACTGTACACAGACAATTAGAAGGTCCTGTAAAGGCTCACTGAACTGTATTTTGAGCTGGTTTTAGCCCTGAGGATGATAACTAGTCACTGTTCTTGTGTGACGTGCAAAATGTCAGGGGAATATAAAGAAGTGTTGTGTTCAGGGAACATGTGATGTGACTAATAGAGGATGACAAGGGGTGTGGTTATCATGAGATATTCACCTCCCTTCAGTGCCTTCATGGGACGTGAGAAAATAAGTATCTCCCTCCTCTCCCTCTCAGGGGCATATTTATCCACTTAGAACTAAACCTCCAAAAGTTATCACACAGCTCTTATTAAAAGTCCATTTGGGGCAGTTGCTCAGGAAGGAAGTTCATTACAGAGTTTCTGAATTGCTGTTCCAGCTGAGTAATGCTAGACACAGAACTCAGTTGACTTCACATCAAATGAAAGAGCTAAGCAAGTTCTTGACAAGAGCAACGTATTTCAAAAAGCCTAAAATTACTTTGGTTTTGAATATGAGATCCACATGTAGGACAGGCTAATCCCATCTCTGCTTCTCTCAGATGACCACCTAAGTCCCCATCTCTCAGCCTTGTGTGAAATCTCAGGGCAGGTATGAAGAATCATATGGCCAAGAAGCCAATTGACACATGCATATATAAAAAAAATCTGGATAAAAGGCAAGAGGAAAGGAACACACTGCTCTGAAGAAAACAGAGCTGAAAGAAAGAATGGAGGAAGCAGGTAGAAGAGCACTGGAAGGGTGTTTGAGTAAGGACATGAAAGGTAAGTGTTGGTCAGAACAGGAAACTTAATCGAAAGATGAAGCAGTAGTAAAGGAGAGAGCAAGATAGAGAAAGTAAAATTAAATGGACTTTGGGAAAGGAATGAAAGGGAGCTCAGGGCCTGGCAATATCTTCTTTCCTAACACCTGGAAAAGGTACTGTGAGAGAATGGAGGAGTAACATCAGTGAGAAAATCAATGAAAAGTAAAGCATGAAAAGGAACACACTGCATCTGACAAAAAAGAAATAAGGGGAGGGGGAAAGGAACAGAAAGAAGACAATCAGAAGAAAAAATGAAGAAAAAGTAGATCAAGCATTTCATCCATTACTTTTGGGTGGTTTTTGTTTTTTGATTGTTTGTGGGGTGGGTTTTTTTGGGGTTTTTTTTTTTGGCTTTTATGTCTCCCAGAATATCCCCTGGTGAAAAGAATGGAATTATATTTCCCAAAGAAAACAGCTATTTAAAAAAGGGAAATTATTGTGCACATAACAGAAATGTTACCCTTCACCTCCAGCCCCTATCCCCCTAAGTGACCCCTAATTTCCTCTAAATATTTATCATGCAGACTGTGTTCTAGACAGATTTACACCTGTAGGCATCTCAAACCACAAAGTACAGTTCAGCGCTTCAGAACAATAAAGCCAGCAAATCCATTAATTCCCCATATTCCTTGTAGATTTTGCATAATGATTCTACAGAACTGAATATCAGTTTGTGGTGGCTTTTTTTTATCATTCCAACATCAGGAGACACAGTGTGTGACAAAACCAGGAAGTAGTTGGTGGTAAGAGGCAATCACATATGCATCTCTCCCACTCAGACCTTGTGACGGAATAATTCTCACCACTATCATCACCACCCATATATTCAGATCCATGTTAAAAACTCAGATGCACCTATATAACATACCCAACTCTTGCTGAAAACTCAGACACAACAGCCAAAGAGTTGGGCCTCAGGGCTTTGGATTTGTGAATGTGAGAACCAGCTGCTAGATTAAAACATAAATTGTGCTTAGGTGTAACTGTGACTTCAAAACTCGAATACTGTTACCTTCCTCAGCTTAGAGACTTCACTGGTAAGGGAGACTGTGGGAAGTTCCAGATTGTTGGAGGACCCTGGGGGACAGAAAGCCTCACAATTACAAACACAGAGCTTATCTTCACTTTTTTCCTACAGGAAGCATGGCCAGAAGCAGACCAGGCTTTTAGGATATGTCTGCTTAACTGCAGTAAGAACATCTCATAAAAACAGGGCATGTGTTTTGAACAGTACTCAGCTGATTTTGTATCAGAATATTGTGATAAAACCTGCACCATCAAGACTACTTACACACTCTGCAGCATTCCAACACTTCTGTATGATGTTAGCAAAGCACTCCAGAAAAGTTTAAATAACCACAAACTAGGCTAACTACTTAACACCTGAATAGTTTCTTGAAATAAAGACTGGTCTGCTTTCTTCTTCTAGATCAGAAACCATACGGAAACAATACTGGAACCATATTCACCACAGGAGTTTAACCACTAGCATGAAGCATGATAAGATTTCTGAATGCTCCTCAGTCTGGGAACAGACCAAAGCTAGGGCAGAGAGTTGAGCCAAGAAAATCAGATGACCAAGAAGCCATGAGCAAGCACACATTAAGTGCATATGAGACATCCACTTTCAAACTGAAAGCACAAAAAGCTTAACTTGCAATAACAAAGTAAAAAAACAAAAAACCCAAACAAACAAAACCAAATGAGAAATCTTGTTTCTCTGTTTTTTATTTTTTTTTATGAAAGACCTACAACAAGCCATTTCTATAAGAGTTATGCTTGGGATCTGTGTTTAGAGCACTTAGAACTAAATCACAAAACCATTGCATTTTAAAGAGAATTATCTCAGTGCCAGAGGCAGGCCTAAACAGTAACAGTTTAGTGATAGTGACCCTTCTTACAGAAGTGCCCTGTACAATATTGTACAAATTGACTGATCACATATTCAGCTACCTAAATACAATATGACATCACATTATCTGGAAACTCTTACTGGCTCAATAGGCACTTGGGACAGAGCCTATTTGCCTGGTTAAATTGTAATCCTTCAATAAAGCATGGTAAGGCAGAGCTATGCATGTGTATAGAGACCCAAAGGCTTCAGAAAACTTCGTGCAATGAAATTTCTTATGGGATGGGACCTGAGTGATGATTTAATGACTGCCATGTGTACTTCAGCTTGAAAGACAGTTTTTTCACTTTTTAACCAAGCAGTTGACTCATCAGGAAATGAAATGCCTTGGTAATGAGGGGACATAACACATAGGTAATACATAAGCTTCCTATCACATTTCTACATGTGTAATGACATGAGCTCTACAAGCAGCCCAACAGGTTGAGTTTGACTCCCTGTAGTGCAGACACTTCTGGCTGGAGCTTCTCATGTCTAATATTGTACAGCTTTGGCCTTCAGTTTTTGTCGTAGCTGAGCACTCATCAGATTCTCCGTTTAGATGAATTCTTTGGTGTATAATAGTGTTAAATTCACACTGCCACCTTTCCTTCTGAAGGGTTAGCAATAGACTCACTTGGACTCTAATAGTCTTAAAGTTCGTCATTCCTCCATTCAAACAGTTTAGCCAGTTCAAAACCTACTGTGAGTACCCTCCTGTTACAAAACTAGGCTAACTCTAAGAAATTGTCAAACCAAGCTGTAGTTTCTAAGGCACTATTAGGAGTAGCTATTTCCTTACACATGATATATTGTAGGGTGAGGGCTCTGGTAATCTATATTATCTATAGTCCCATCTAAATTATTCAGTCTTCTTGAGAAATGTTTTGTAAAGAGGATCCAATTTTCAACAGGGCCAGGGTGGCTTCAACCGGCCAAAGACAAGGTAACATAGATTTTTGAAAAGCATTGACAAAACCTGCTTTCAGAAATGTTAGGCCTGGGTAGAAATGAAAGTTATGTTACTTGTCCACAGCTTGGAGTTTACAGAGAAGTGAAACACAATGGTCTAGAAAGAGCACAAGAGAAGCATGCAAGCTGAGCTGTGTTTTCAGATAGTAGACACTGAGGGTAGAAACTCAGCTGCACGCAAACTGGCAGGGATTTCTGACCCTATGTATCTCCAGTTCCTGGAAAGTCCCACCAACAAACAGCAAGAACACATTCCCTCTGATCAGATTCTGTAACGTAGCAAATATTTATCTTTGTGACCAACAGTTTCTGCTGTTTGTTTTATGATGTTATGGAATACTTGGCTCTGCACCTGAACTGGGGCAAGGTGAGCAGCCTCATTGCCTGAGCACTAACGTGCACTCATTGCATCACATATCCCCCAGTTTTCCTCCATTTGAGTTCAGATCCCATTGAAGCTGCTGCCAAAGCACATGGTGGGGTTGGCAGCAATGCTAAGGGTAAAAGTTGAAGATATCTTTAGAAATATCACCAGTTTCTTCATCAAAAATAATGCAGGAAAAAGACTTCATTTGCTTCATTTGCTTCATTTGTTACAGCATTAATTAGGACTGTAATCTGAACTTCAGTACCACTGTGGAAAGCTCTGGAAGGAATCTCCTATAAGGAGGATTGAAACAAATAGTCAGAACTGGGGTTTTTTTTTCCTCCGTCAAAAAGAACTTTTGACGAAATGAATAAACTGGAGATACATATTTTGATGTCAAAATGTCTTGAGAAAGAGACTGAGTTTGTAGCAAAGTCTGACTGCACACCCAATTGCAAGGCACAGCACTTGTCTACTATCAGGGTGAAGAGGTACTCACACAATTTGAGACACTGACATCTCTAAAGAGCCAGTGAAACAGTTCAGTAACACAGAGAACAAACTACATAACTATTAACTCACTGCTTTCAGAAATATCCTTCTATGCATGCCTGTTCTTACCCAAGTAAAGGTGCAAGAAGCAGAAGCCTGCAGTAATGTCATGTTTTGATAGGCTAACTTCCCACCATGAAGTCACAGACATGATTCTCTTTTAAGGTATGCAGTTCCATCATACTTAAAGCTTTGGCTTAGACTGTTAAAAGATTACATTTCTTCAGGCTGAATTGTGCAGGGACAAATCAGCTTCAATCAATAATTACATTGCTTGGATTAGGTCAATAAAACAAAGGGTTGATTGATTGACCCACCTTCCCTTTATTCATGTAACACTGAATGAAATGAGGAACATCCCTTAAAATAAGTGAGACCTGGTCAATCTATTCCCCTCAGTCTTAGTGTTTCTGGGCTAGAAGGTAAAAGCAGTCTGGTTTATTTCCTGGTTTAAGGTCTGAAAATTTGTAAAATCTATTCCCTTCACAGTAACTGTAACATAATTTATTAGATCTCAAAGACTCAGGCACCTCTGCAGTTCTAAATTTAGCTCATGTGAAGAGAAAATCATTCCAGTCTGGAATAAAGCCAGATAAAATGTATTCTCCCATAACCACATCTCTGCTGCTCCCTCAAGGACCCTTCTCTGGCTGGTTTTCTTTGGCAAAATCTTTGATGTAATAATACACAGCAAGGCAAGAGAACAACATAACATTAGCATGAAAAGCATATGGCCTGTGCAAAAGAACACAACAAAATTCTCATTTTCCACTTTTCAAAATTGTCACCATTTCACTTTCATCCTAACAATAATTGCCATTTTTCTTAGGTTAGCCAAAGTTACAGTGTAATTCAGTTCACTGCAAAAATCAGAGACTGAAAGAAAAGTAGTTCATTGGTGCACTGTGCTTTTCTTGAACAGTTATCGTTCCAAATTATTTAAAAACTCCTTTTCTGCAACACCTGCTGATAAACATAGGGGAGATTCAAATTTAAAATGACACTAAATGATAACAAAGAAACCCCAAACGATGCAAAGCTTGTCTGACTTTGCTACAAGAGTAGGAGTGAAGACCAAATTTGCCCAAAACCTGGAAGTCCAGCTTTCCTTTGAATCCTAGAACTTCTGTACGACCATGAATTACAGTAGAAGTTAACAGAAAATGAGGGAGGGATGGATGCACACTTTGGACTCAGAAATCATCTAATTGTGTGGGTATTTGTGCATTTTTTCTACTTTTTTGCCATCCCCAGTTGCCTCACTGGAGAGCATTTGAGGTCAGTCATGTCTCGTGGTTGAACAAACCCCACTCCCGTCAGCTATTTTGCCCAGGTTAATGTTTGGCACTAGAATGAATCCCATGCTAAGCTGTTTATCACAATGACTGTGATAACATTACTTTGGCAGCACCTATGGTTATAATTTGCTTTTCTAATCCACACAACAGTCTGCATATAGTTTGTTAAAGGGAAGGCATGTGGGTTTAGTTTTATAATTCAACACAGGAGCTTTGTTTTAGCAAAAAGTAATAAAATGTTTAGTGTGGATAATGAGCACAAGTAGGTCTGAGTCTAGCTGCTTATCTGATTATGCACAAATTTCTCTTTCAAATACTCTCCTGCATGCACTGTAATCAAACTAGTCCACAAACAAATCAGTGTTGTCCTTGATTGGTTTTGTCCTCTCTGCTGCCAGATATGTACCCTTCACAGGGACCCAAGAGTGATATGACCACTGATTTCAGTGGGGCTCAGATTTCAATCTTGATCTTCTCTGGTCCAAAGGAAAAAGATGAGAGTGTCTCGAGGGACCCAGGTACTCACAGAGAAATTCAAAATACTTAAAGACACTGTGGCAGCACACAGGGTTGTCAAAGTAGCAGAGAGCCTTCCATATTGATTAGTTCCATGTTTAATGTATACGATACTCTTGCAGTGTTTGCAAATAACCTCTTTTGTATGAAAACAGCAATGGCTTAGTCAAAGCCAGATCAAAGAGGCACGCATGATTCACATCCACTGAATAAATACTGATGCCTGATGGCAGTAATGCAGCTATTTATATTCATTGCCTGATTTAACCAGTGGCATTCCTTTAATATGATAATAAGCACAGGCTGTTTGCTATGAAAAAAAAAAAAAGATACTTGAGTGCTAAACTTGCTCTTAACACCAAATGAAAGTGATATTGGTGGGCAAGTTGAGATGTGCTAATTAACTTCCCCTGCAGACAAAATCAGAAGCTTAATTTTAGATTATGCTTTGGAATTTCATGCAAACAGATAAGCAGGCAACTTCAGTGGAAGTTAAGCACTTGAATACATTGGAAGGTATTCTGGTAGCCAAGTCTCATCAGTGACCTCTGTGTTTCACTGGAATCTCCATCCTGCAGATCTATTACTTCATCTCTTTTGTAGTAACTGGTTCTGCAAAAATGAAGGCAGAGCACTCTTAAAGAGCATTATTATCAGTGACTACAGCCGTAACACCCCCAAAAACAGTATTAAACTGGTATATAACCAGCAAGTAGCTCTCAGGAGCAAAAAGTATCAGAAAGGCAAATGACAGATGCCTCCTCCTGTTGAAAGGGAACCTGAGCTGACCATGTGCCATCGGCACTCTTGGGTGACCTGAACTCAACAAAAGGGCCTTCCAGATCCTGTTGTTCCACAGCTGCTGCTGGTTACTGTCATATTGCAAGCAATCCTTTGCCTGTGATCTGTATTACCTAACCAAAAGAAGACAATGCATTAGTATGAAAATACTTCACAATGAAGAAAATCTGGAAGAACATGCTGAAAACCTGTCATTGTTTTCGTTCCCTGTTCTTATACTTTCCCCCTGGCACAACTACCAGGTCATGGCTGGGAACAGGATACTTTGTTAGAAGGACCTTTAATGTGGCCCACTGTCACTTCTTCCCCCCTTCCCACTTCATGTCTTATGGTATTCACACGGCACAATGCTGACTATTGTTAAAGCAATTTCAGTTTTATCCAGAATCATCCATGCTGCTAGAGTATACATTCTTCACCCTGCTTCTAACAACTATTTTATTTGCAGTGATCAGTTGTGCCCTTGGACAACATGAAGATGGTGAAATCATTAAAAACACATGAACAATGAGATGGTATCAGGGGAATTACAAGATCTTTTGAATTTGACCATGAGACTGATAAAAAGAGCAGGTTCTAACAGAAAATCAACAATGAGAAATGAGAAAAGTCCAAGAATGCAAATTCTGATGGACATTGCACCCAGGATGATATGCAATTATTTTGAGAAAGTCCAGAGCTCTATGGATATCTGTCTTAGTCATTGGGAGCTAACTCAATGTAAACAGAACTGACAGACTCTTCAAATCTATTAGCATTATCACAGGAATAGATAGGGTGAAATTAAAAAAGAAACAACCAACAACCAACCAGAAAAACCAACCAACCAATGGAAAAAAAAGCCAAACCCCACAAACCCAACACAATTCCGTGTAGACAAGGCTTCAGAGTTTTTTCAAAGAGCATCTCTTATCCTTGTTTCCTTTCATTATTCCACTTCAATAAGAATAATACTTTCTCTCCTATGCATACCCAAAGATTCAAAAACTCTGTTTCCATTTGTATTATAGATAGAAAGTTGCGGATTTTTTTTATTGAGCTCTTTTGGGAAATTTCTTCTTGAAACTGTGACATGTCAGAGCAGAGGCACATTAGATTTGAAATCTGGGACTTCTGCCTCCACCTTCATGTACATTTACCTTTCTCCATAATTTACTATTAGTTGATCTATTGGTAAACTTATCTGATTTGGATAAAGACTGTTCTTTGATGGCCCTGTGTGCCGTAAAATAGCAGCTGAATTCTATTTCCTGTATTGCAGATAAGGCTGCTTCAGTTTTAGAGTTGCGCTTTGACTTATTTGCTGATTTGCTTGATAAACAGAATGGTTTAAAGCCTTGAAGGAAGATGAATACATGTTGTGTCAGAATAGCACAGAATAACTGGGTTGCTAGTACTTCAAAGACAGCTTGCACTTCCTTATTAAAGAGCTGCAAGAGAAGTGAATTCGTTATTTCTCCAATAATTAATAAAGAAAGTAGCTATTACTGTACCCAGCAATTTTAAAAGAGAGATTTCAAATCTTTATGTGTGTCCAACACACTGATAAAAAACAAAATTAATTACAACTTGAAGAAAACACCAATCTCTTCAGAGATTTTTGCTTGGATAATTGAGAGTGCTTGAACTAAGATGCTCCTTATAATTCTCATATCCTCAGCAACATCTAATGACTCAGACCTGATTCTTCAGAGGTGGATTTGACACTGTCCCAAAACCCCAAATATACAGATGTAACAGTGCACCTGCAGACGACAAACTGTTGCCTTGACTCATAATCATACTATGTCCCGCAAAGATACCTTGAACATACAACTGTTTCTGTGGTTTCTGTCATTTGGTTGTCACTAGCGAAATCCTCCCCTTGTCTCAGACAGCTGCATTTCCCATTCATTAGGAAACCGTTATTAGTTTCAGGTAACTACTCTCATTTCCTCCAAACTCTTCTGAGGTTTAGATCAATCAGAGATTCTTTACAGACATAGTGTTGATCTGGACTGCAAATTAATTTTAGGGTACTTAACATTTAAAGAGTTTGGAAGGTAGGCAGTCATATAAATGAATTTAATTTAGCTATTCCCCCAGTGTTTGAAGAGGTTGTGTATTAGTGTTTCTCTATAAATGCCTGAAGACTGTTCTCATAGCCTTTATGAAATTGCTCAAATTGAAAAATGTCCGTAGGCAGTAAATGCCCTTCAGTGTAACTTTGAAAATACATTATATTCTCCAGGAGTTTGGCTTTTATTTGTCTTTTGTAGTACTTGTATGCTGTTTTCCAGCTTCTATCTAGTGCTACTTTAAGATGGATGATTATTATACTGAAAATAGTTTACCCACCTTTTCCAGCAAACCTCTGTAAAAGTGATCCTAATTTTGTTAATGTAAACTCAAGCTGCCCCCCCAATATGAGAAGACTCAGGCTGAGTGCTTTTCAGGGAATACAGCATTTCTTAGAATCTGTTGAAAATGCAAAGCTCTCTCTGACTATGAGGACTGCCTGGGAGTCTGCGGCACGTTCTCTGCACCTATGAAAAAGCATTGCATCACAGCTATTGCCAATGCAGGCTGTTTTCTATTCAGTTCTTACAAAAGAAACCTGGAGATCAACTGCCTTAGACTGTTGTGGCAAAGATAAAAAGTGGAAGCTGGATTTTACTAGCAACACTCAGCCTTTCCACCCTCTAGTAAGATAGGAGACCAAGTAACACCTACAGTGGCTAGAACATTTAGAGCTAAGCAAAAGCAAACACTACAATCCTACTTCTTCTTGAAGAAGAGATGTAACACACAGAAATGAATGAAAAAGCAATCATTACAGGCTGCAGCTGTTTGGTGTGCTGGGAAAAAAAACCCTGTCCGCCTACAGGAAGGCAGTCCAAGACTAGTCTCTTGGATAATATTCAGTTTCCATTGCTTAACTTATTGAAAGAACCTCACAAAGACAGAGATATGGTTATTCAGTTTACAGCTTAGGAAATTTAGGAATAAGGAAAGTGACACAATTGGCCCAAAGGCGAATTGGTGACGGAGTTGTGAAGAGACTTTATTACACCACTCTTACTGTAACCACTAATCAGCACAGCCTCCAGTCCTAAACGAAGAGGGTATTTTAGCAGTGACATCCTAGTACTCCCTCATACAGTTCTAGAATACAGAACATGGTTGAGGGCCTTATCTCTATTCTGGCACTCCTCCATCTGCTAAAAATATCCTACAAGCCCTTGTTCCTGCCAAGGCAAGTCTCCTTGCTTTAGGCTGCACTGGAGAAAATCCTAAGGCTCCTTAACAAGGGCCCTCTCTACCTCTCCCACTTTGGTTCCCAACAAAAATGCAGTCTTCCACTCTCAAACAAGACTATCTGGGGAAGAGTCTAGCTGGAACAGCAGTGCCAAATAATAGAAATCACTGGAAAAATGCAAGGTGCATTCATGAATGTATTACCTAAGAGTGACCTCCTGTGTCTGTATCAAGCGTTTTCATCCCTTTATGGAGAACAGCTATCAGACTATGAAGCAACAAAAAATATACTGAAAAAATAAGAGGAGGATTCTGTGGAAACTAACAGTTTCATTTATGAATTCCACTCATGCACAAGTCTTAGTGCCTTAAAATTTTATCAGTGCTGCACAACATACTCAACAGTAAACAAGCAAGTAATAAGTTCTAATAATGGCTCCTGCTATAAATTTATCTTCTGCAATTTTGTAGCACTGTGTGAAGGCAGGAAAAAGTCCATGACGTGCATGAATGCTGAGGACTCACTGCACACCTGCATTGGGCTGAGAACTTCATTTTTTAACTTGGCTTCAGTTGTTTCTCTGCTGCATTTTACCTCCCTCCAAGATAAAACAGAGATGAGGAATGGTAAGAATTCTTGCAGATGTCACAGGCAAACAACTTAAAAAAAACCAGCAATGAAATGCCCTGGGTGTGTGCTCCCTCTGAATGGCTAATCACCAACACTATGCTACTTTCTACCTGCAGGCCAGAAATGGGGATCATTTGGATTCTGCTGGCATCCAAATACAACAGCCAGATGAATGCCCACCAGAAAAGGCTCTCCCAGGGCAGGCGGCACTCTGTAATATACTGAGACCCCCTCCTGTCAAGGCACTATTACCATAACAGCAAGTTCTTCTAACAGCAAGTTTCCTTGCTGTAAGATACAAGGCTTCTTAATTTGGACGGACTCAAAATCAAAGAAAAGCATTGTAAAGCTTTGCTATCAGAGGGCATGTGTTATCCATCAAACAGAACTTGGGACTGGTGCACATTCACAACACCTATAAACAGCTGCTTCCTAGACAGATTTCTGTGCTTTGACAGTTTTTCCCAGCATGAACTTGAGCCAAAAAACTCAGTGTTCTGCTCTTCAGTAAATTCACACAAGAATGGGATTGTGGTTTAGACATTCCTACCAGAGTGCCAGAGGCTGTGCACATAGTAAAATTGACCAGGCAGGCCGTTCTGTACAGTGGGGACTGGCAGCTTCCAATTCTCAGTTCTAGAGCTACATGGTGAGCCAGGGTCAGTATTTTCTTGGATTCTCAGCTCACCATGACAGAAATTGTTCAACATCTTTGTTGCTGACATGGACAGTGGGATTGAGTGCGCCCTCAGCAAGTTTGCCAATGACACCAAGCT